>JBBPBX010037288.1:8559-31005 GCA_038048925.1 Garcialebias charrua | reverse complement strand
ATACATGAACTGTATAAATAACACATTGTTAGATCGCAAAAAAACAGGAAAATAAAAGTGAATGCCTAATCAGAAGCTGAGGCAAAGTATCTGCATCCTTTTATGTTTACCAGTGCAGGTTGAGGTATTTTAATATTAAGATATTGTATTAATAACGGCTTTACTCAAAGCTTTTTTTGTAGAAAATGTCTAAAGTTATGACCAAAAGTCATAGCGCTGTCACTGATCTAGTTAAAATAAGACTGCAGGCAGTTATTTAGTTAATTCTGTTCCAGACTTTTCTTTGTTGCTGCGTTAACACTTTACCTGGACTCTTTGCTTTAATTCTTACAAAATAGTTTTTTTGTTGTTGTTTTTTGGCAAAGAATTACACAGAACTGTCTCTCTTTTCTGTTAACTTTCTTTTGTTTATTTATTCTCTTTATCTCTGTAGGCGTTATCAGCAGGGATTCAGAACCGCAGCCCAAAGCCCGGACCAACAACACATGACATGGAGCTGGGCTACTTCCTGGAGACCGGCCTGCAGAGGGCACACGTCATCCACTTCAAGAACGGGTAAATAACTAAATAAACAAGTGGCGTATTCATGTGCGTTTACGTCGGATCCCAAAACACAACAAATTTTAAAAAACATACAACTAAGGAAAGAAACGTAAATTGCTCTGTTCTGGATCATCGTTTTCCTCCCACTTTGCAGTTGTGGTGTTACAAAGCTGCTTACGGGTGGATGGAGTGTGAACGCAGTTAATTAATACACACATTTCAGCTCCAAGTGTTTCCCTCAGTTGTGTGGTTTTAAGATCACTCGGATTAGCTTTAGTGTTAGAGCAGCTGTTAAAAACTGGATGAAATCAGTGAAATACATTAAATCTGCCTCTGTAGCTCTGTTGTTGTTCTTACGCAGCTTCTAAAATCAGGATAAGATGTAGCTCAGTACAGCAAGTAACAAGTTCAAAGTTTAAAAATGAACATTCATTATTACGTCCACGAAGCATCAAAGATGTGAGACTTTTGAACGTTTACAGTGATTTTCTGAGATTTCAGACTCCAAACTTTGATTTTAACCTGACTGCACTGGTTGAATACTTTTTGTTCTTCTCCTGTCTCTCTTTTCTGCCGTAGAAACCTGACGCAAGGTGTGGGCAGGTTTCGAGAGATTCTTCGGGCCGTTGAGACCAGAACCACCCAGAACCTTCGCATGGTGAGGAGGATGTCTATTGGAGTGTTTATAATATTTATGGCTTCAGTAAGAGTGAATGTGATTTTTTTTTTTTTAATAACTCTGCAGATGAGGCTTTTTAAATTTTTGCTTGGCTTTAACCATCTGTTGTAGATTTCTTCTAAATGATTGGATTAATTCAAACTGAAAGATGTGACTATCTCCTCTTCTTTCATACAACACCAGTGTTGCATTACTGTTTAAACTACGGTAAATGATCTTGTGTTGAGAACTACCGTAATAGTGATGCATAGGCCTGTCACGATAACAAATTTTGCGGGGCGATTAATTGTCTCAGAAATTATTGTGATTAAACGATAATATTGTTTGAAATTTGGCAACAATTAGTCATTATTGTCAAACTTAAGAAAAAAAAATTCTTTTGATTTGCATGTAGTACCTTTGTTGACCACTGGATGACAATATAAGACTGTTTGAACCGAAGGATGGATAGTGAGAGAGTGAGCAGCGTGTTTCTTTAAGAAAAATGGGAGGGAGACCCTTTGATGTGACGTGGGCTGTCTCTTTTCGGTTCTCAAAATGGCGGATGCTCGGTGTGGTTTGAGCTCTTTAGCATAGCATTTTTCACACAAAGCTTTTAATAAAAAGTTCTCAGCTTCTTTTCGCAGAGAAAAACAACTTTTTAGACGAAGGCACGGGTTTCAACCGTGAATTTTGGTGCTGTAACAAGACGGAGGTTTTTCCCGAGTTCGGCCTGTTAGCTTAGCTCGTAGCTTAGATTCTCAGCTTTGCTACTTTTAATAATCCAAAAATGCAAATTTGTATTGTTAAAACGGATTTTAAAGAGAAAAGAGAAAGGGAGGGGTCAGTGAAGAACACCAGAGTTGAGCCTTTTGTCATCCATTGTCTTCAGTAGAAAGAGAGAGAGACACAAAGAAACAATAAAGCGGATAAATGAAAATCAGGTCGATGATTTTCATTTATTATGTGATTAATTGATTTATTGTTTATTGCAAAAGGCCTAGTGATGCACCAAATTTGTCCAAACCTTGAAAACGGCACAATATTGAGTGACGTCTCTCTCAGAGTTTGTCTCATGAATGACTCCCGGCTAAAACCACATCAAACTTTAGCCTTACAGCTATAAAGTTACGGTAACTGTTATCGCCATGTTTGTTGGCTAATGTCAATTAGTTGTTGTGGCCATATTGACTCCATTTTGCAAGTTTCATTAAAATAAATATTTTGGTTACTGGTCGATGTTACACCATATTCTGTGACCTATCATATATTGTGCCCATAGGGGGCGGTGTTGCATTTTAGCACTGTACTTTGCCATAATTGGCCTCGATGTGACTTTTGAACAGCACTGAAATGGCACATTTAGTTTGTACTTAATGGCAAAATATCTATATCTGCATGTATATCTAAAGTAAACAGACCGCTGCTGTGTTGGTCTTCAGTAATTCTGTGCTTTTGTGTTTGTAGACCATAGCGCGCCAGCTGGCAGAGATCCTGCTCAGAGGAATGTGTGAACAGAGTTACTGGTCTCCTCTGGAGGATCCACCAACGGTGTCACCTCTGGATAATCCCACACAGCAACGACACACTTACAGCAAGAGCTACAAACTGAGCCGACGCCCGCGAGTGTACTCTGGAGAAAAGTAAGTGACCACGGGGATATTTGTCAAATTAGATTAAAATAAGGTTCTGGTGTCTGTTTTTTTTTTATTTTTTAACTAGCAGCACATTTTTACTTTCTGTCCCACTCATTATTGTCCAGCTGTTTATTAATTTATTTATTTCCCTGCTGTGTTTCAGTTTGTTTTGCCCTCAGGAGAACACAGAGGAAGCGTTGCTGCTGCTGCTCATCAGTGAGTCCATGGTAAGAAACCGTGAAGTCGCAGATGATGAGGCTCGTGCAGCTTTTACTTCTACATCTGCGCTTGTTCGTCCTTCTTTCAGGCTAATCGCGATGCGGTCCTGAGCAGGATTCCCGAGCACAACAATGATCGGATCATCAGCCTGCAGTCCGCCTCCGTGGTGTACGACCTGCTGACGATAGCTCTGGGCAGGAGGGGACAGTATGAGATGCTCTCTGAGGTAACACGTCCTCTCCATCTTAAGGGCGAGATACACTCGAGCGTCCTCACGATACGCCAATACGCAGCGTACGTACGCCCCGTACGCAGCGTAGCCCCGCGTAGCCCCTCAGGGCAAGTACGCGCAAAAGTATTTTTTTACTACGCATACGCGATTCGCATACGCGATGCGCGGTGTCTGACCTAAACTTCCCCGGCGCCGGACTGTTTTGTATGTTACACAAATGAAATAAATTCCTCTTTTTTATCGCTGATCGGGCC
Organism: Garcialebias charrua; assembly: GCA_038048925.1. Lineage (NCBI taxonomy): Eukaryota > Metazoa > Chordata > Actinopteri > Cyprinodontiformes > Rivulidae > Garcialebias > Garcialebias charrua. The sequence continues at coordinate 27,462 of JBBPBX010037288.1, read as the reverse complement.
TTTTCTTTTGTTTTTTTGCCTAAAGTCAAGTAACCGCTTCTTCCTCCGTTCACTCGATGAATGAAATGAATGAATTCAGGTCCTACCTGGGTGCGCGATGTTTTATATATTCCCTGGTGGGCTGTGGTGGGCTGTGGGCTGCAGGAAAAGCACTCCGTGCTCAGCTGCTCATATTACAACAAGGAGAACGCGAGCGTTTGGAGCGAAAAACTAGCGGAAGTGACGATCGGAAGTGACGGTACGGAGGAAATGACGTTAGAATTTGGAGCGAAAACACGAGAATCTACGCGAGAACGAAAGCCGAGTGTAGCAGCGGCTCCGTATACGCGCGTATACGCGCGTATACGGAGTCTGCTTCAGTGTATCTCGGGCTTTAGTGTTTTTTTTAAAAAGATTGGTGATGAAAACAGGAAAACGATGAAAATATTGATTTTACTTGATTTTATCACTTGTTTTATTTATTTATTTATTTTTTTAAGCAGGCCTATTCTGCCTCCACATGATTCTGTCTTTAATCTTAGTTGATATCCTTATTGATTTTATTTGATTTTATCACTTGTTTTATTGTTGTAGCACTTTGAGATTTTTATTAATGAAAAGTGCGGTATAAATTGAATTTATTATTATTATTATTATTAAATGTCCCCTCTTCCTCAGTGTTTGGAGAGAGCCATGAAGTTTGCCTTCGAGGAGTTCCATTTGTGGTACCAGCTCGCCTTGTCTCTAATGGCAGCCGGCAAATCAGCTCGGGCCGTCAAAGTCCTCAAGGAGTGCATCCGCCTGAAGCCTGAAGACCCAACCATCCCGCTGCTGGCTGTCAAGCTGTGTATCGGACCTCTGCACTGGGTCAGAACCACGCAGAACTCGTTAGCCTCAACAGAAACGACGGCTGATTGAATCTGCAGCTCTCTGTTAAACACACACGTCATTTAGTCTTCAACGTGTGTTTAAATGAACAGCCTTTTTATCGTTTCACATTTTCTGAAATTTCAGTTGGACGAAGGAGAAAACTTTGCAAAGTTGGTGATCGACATGGGCGAGAAGGCGGCTGAATTCAGAGCCAAAGGCTACCTGGCCATCGGTTTGGTTTACAGCCTCAAAGCCACCGACGGTCAGTCATACACAGTGAGACGCTCGCTCTGACGTTTCAGTAACTTACAGAACATTTACGCAAGTTCTCGGCTTGAATAACAAATTAAAATATCTTAGGATACACTTGTTACCACGCTTATTTGAAAACGGCCAATTAAATTTTCTTCTGAATTCATTATTTTACAGAATGCCTTTAAAATTCGTTTATTTTAAAGATTCAAAAAAGCGGTTTGCTTCATTTTTACCACCGTCCTGTCTTACAAGGAGCAGAGTTAATTCAGCTCCACTATATCATTTTAATTTTCCGTTAAGCATCTCCTGCAACAATCTTTCCAGAATGTTTACATATTATTTTAATATCGAATAAACATTTGAGAAGCGGTCAAAATTAACTGGTTATCAGTTTTATGTTGTTTTTGTTCATATAACCCCAATGTTGATCGTCTTTAATGAAACCATAGAGTAAATATAAAATCAATTCAATGGTTTAAGAGTCAGAGAGTCAGAGAGTCTTTATTGTCATTTGCACCGCATGTGGTACATGTGATGAAAACGAGATTATGTACACAGGGTCCCAGTTACATCCAACAACAAATGAAAGAGAAAAACAGTAATAACATCTAGAACTAACTAAGAAAAACATCAACTAGTAATACACTAAGCCTAATATAGTGAAATAAACAGCAGCACGAACATGAGTTTGTATGAGCAGATGGTCACAGATGAACACAGATGAACACAGCAACAAGAAAACAGATCAGCATCAGTATGATGTGATATTTTGCAGTGTTTATTTTTTATTTTATTTTTATTTATTCATGAGTCTAACAGCCTCAGGGTAGAAGCTGTTCCTCAGTCTAGTGGTTCTACACTTGATGCTCCTCAACCTCCGTCCTGAGGGGAGTGGGGCAAAGAGTGAGTGTGCTGGATGAGTGAGGTCTTTCATGATGCAGGTGGCTCTTTTCCTGCATCTGGAGGTGTAAATGTCTGTGATGGTGGGGAGACTGACTCCAACAGACTTCTGTGCAGCCTTCACCACTCTCTGTAGAGCTTTCCTCTCTTCAACTGTGCAGCCTCCATGCCACACGTTGATGCTGGAGCACAGGACGCTCTCCACTGCACACCTGTAGAAGGAGGTGAGGACTGGGCTGCTCAGACCAGCACGTCTCAGCCGTCTGAGGAAGTAGAGTCTCTGATGACCTTTCTTGATCAGGCTGGTGGTGTTGTTGCTCCAGCTGAGGTTATCATTCATGTGTACACCCAAGTATTTGTAGCTGGAGACCACTTCCACTGCAGACCCACCTATTTTCAGTGGGGCATGGGTGTGTTTGTTCCTTCTGAAGTCCACAATCATCTCCTTTGTCTTCTTCACATTCATGTGAAGATTATTCTCTTTGCACCAGCTCTCCAGGTGTTCCACCTCCTGTCTGTAGCTGGACTCATCATTGTTTGTGATGCATCCCACCACCGCTGTATCATCTGCAAACTTAACAATATGACAGCCTGGAAGTGTGGCTGTACAATCATATGTGAGCAGAGTGAACAGAAGGGGGCTCAGCACACATCCTTGAGGAGAGCCAGTGCTGAGGGTTATGGTGGAGGAGGAGAAGTTGTGGATCTTCACGGACTGTGGTCTGTCTGTTAAGAAGTCTAGTACCCAGTTACAAATAGAGGGGCTTAGTCCAAGTGTAGATAGTTTGTCTATCAGAGTTTGGGGGATCATGGTGTTGAAGGCAGATGTGAAGTCCACAAAGAGCAGACGCACGTATGAGTCCTTCTGATCCAGGTGGGTGAGAGCAGTGTGGACCACGGAAGAAATGGCGTCCTCTGTTGATCGGTTCTCACGGTATGCATATTGATGAGGGTCCTCGTTGATGTTGACGGTTGCCTTGATGTGGGACATGACCAGTTTCTCAAGTTACAGTTAAGATTTTAACAATATTTATTCTTATTATTACTTTATTATATACTATATACTTTATTACTTACTTTAATTAATTACTATTTATTAGTTTATATACTATATACTTACTTATTGTTATTATTATTTAACAAGATTTTAATTATCTTATTATAGTGGCAGCTCAGTGGTTAGCACTGTTGCCTCACAGCAAGAAGGCCCTTGGTTCAATCCCCGGTTGGGGGGTCTTTCTGTGTGGAGTTTGCATGTTCTTCTCGTGCTTGCGTGGGTTTTCTCCGGGTACTCCGGTTTCCTCCCACAGACCAAAAACATGCATGTTAGGCTGCCTTCAGGCCCAGGCCTCCCTTGTAAAAGAGATCTGTGATTTCAATGGAATTTGCCTGGTTAAATAAAGGTTAATAAATAAATAATGTCTATTTTTATTTACATTTGCTTTAGCTTTAAATAAAAAATTTACGTTGAGGTTTTACTTCATTTTGTACTTATAAGGCGCTGTTCTGGTGCTTTTACCTTGAAGGCGGATATTTCAGAAAACGTGTCTCAAAGTTCACATCCCAAATGATCTTATAGTTGCTTGTTGTGTTATTGTTGTTTACAACCTGCATGTCCATTTCTGTTCCGCCCTGTGCGTTAAAACACGTTCTCAGGTAATTCTGGTTGTTTCCTCGTATCTGAAGGTTCGTTTCTGTTTGTTCGTGTTTTAGCATCGTTGCGGAGCATGCAGGAGGAGTACCAGAGGAAAGCTCTGGGAGCCTTCCAGAGGTTCGGATCGGATGCGTTCATTCACAACCTGCGATCTTTAAAGTTCCGTCTGAAGTTCATGAAACTCGTGTTTCTCCTCTCGTTTGTAGAGCTCACAGTCTGACGCCCACTGACCATCTCGCTGCTTTCTATCTGGCTCTGCAGCTTGCTGTTTCCAGACAGGTAACGCAACAAAAAGTGCAACTCGAGACGTCCGGGAGTTGCTTCTCTTTGATGGGACGCGCTGTGTTTTATCCCGGAAAACCTGTAGTTTGCATGTGTGTTTGTGTGTAGATCCCCGAGGCGTTAGGTTATGTCCGACAGGCGCTGCAGCTCCAAGGAGACGACGTCCACTCCCTCCACCTGCTGGCCCTGCTTCTCTCCGCTCAGAAACATTACCACGACGCCCTGAACATCATCGAGATGGCTCTGTCCGAGTATCCAGAGAACTTCAAGTGAGGCACACGGGATTTTACGTCTATTTAACCGAATCAAGCGGCAGAAGATGATCTCACCGTGTGTGTTGTGTAGCCTGCTGTACACCAAGGTGAAGCTGGAGGCGATGTGCAGAGGACCAGAAGAAGCTCTGCTCACCTGTAAGCACATGCTGCAGATCTGGAAAAGCTTCTACAACCTCACAAACCCCAGGTGCGCTCAGGTGCTCTCCAAACACAAATTCAACTCCATTTTCACAAACACTGAGTCAGATTTGAGCGTTGGCAGCAGTTGACGCTTCTTAAAGAGTAACTTACCTCACCGTCAAAAGATAGCTCCGCCCCCATACCAGATTCAAAAATGCATCAAAATGGGTGTGTCGAGAGACAAGGAGGGGAGGAGTTGGGGGGTTATGCTGCGTTCACGCCCCCTCTAGCAACAAACTAAAACTCTAGCAAACAACTTAAAACAAGCAACAACAAAGAATTATTATGTAGATGTATTTATCTATTCTCACCCGATCTATCCAAAACAAAAGGCTTTAAAAAAATTAAAATAATACTACAAGTATGCCGTGACCGGGGATCGAACCTGGGTCTTTCGGATCCCAAACCTGCTCCTCCACCTCTGCCCCATCTTGGCATTCATGCATCACTCGTCCATCGCACAATAAGAACACAAATACAACCAAATAGTTTTAGAACGCTGGAGTTCAATTAATAGATTTTGATGAAGTGAAAAGTATTCTTAAAATAAACAAGTTAAAATATACAAATAACTAGTGCCATTCCAAAAACTATAATATGCTTTGTTGCAGTACTTTTCCAGGGTGCAATGTACCACTTCCATATAAGGTATGAACTGCAGCGAGGACCTTCTCATCTCTGCAGGGGATTGGCTCTGCTTGAACCACTTTTGTGACGTCAGAGTGAACAGTCCTTGACCAATAAGAAAATTAGAGTGCAATACAACAGTTCAACCCATAGGATTAGTGAAAACACGTTTTTAAACCAAATATTGCCGATTTAAACTAATACGCACAAATACATGAAAATTAACACACATAGTGCTATACAAAATTTTAGACACATTCTAGGGAGTTTATCAGCTAAAAAAAGTTAATTTTGAGGTAAGTTACTCTTTAAGTCGTAAAGACCTCTAAATTAACAGACTGTGTATAAATCGTTTCTGAATTCATCCGTGACTGTTTTATTTATAATGTACTGTATTTTCTGGTGTATAGGTCGCACCGGTGTATAGGTCGCACCTACGTTTAGCTCTGCTGCAAATGTCTGCCACAGAAGCGCACAGCAAGGCTTTTAAGAAGATTAACACTTAAAAACAATTGTTTGTTTGATAAAAATTATAGCAAAAATGTGTCTGAGTTGAACTTTTCATTAATAAATGAACGTAATTGTGAAATGAGCTGGATTTAAAAATTTATTTCGCCGAAAGTGATAACAAGTGATAGGTCGCACCGGTGTATAGGTCGCAGGCCTTGAAAAAACCATAAAAAGGTGTGACCTATACACCGGAAAATACGGTACATGTGTGGGTGGGGTGTAATGTTCTACACATCTCTTCAAATAACTTTTTCCACCTTAACAAAGGGATCACTGAGCGACTAAAGGCTCAGCCTGTTTGAGTTGGACTTGTTCAGCGAGTCGCTCCAGAGCTTTTTGTTCTGTGTGCGTTACGTTGTTGTGTTTGTGGCAGTGATTCGGGGCGTGGCAGCAGCCTGCTGGACAGAGCCATCGCAGACAGACGGCAGCTCAACGCCATGACTCTGCCGGACTTCAGTGACCCCGAGACCGGTAGGGAATCAAAAAATGGACCACAAAACCACAAATGACCCCCGAATCATTCATACACACGTTTGCTCTATTTTTCCCCTCATTTCTTGATTAATTTGACTTTTTTTTTTCTGTTTTACTTCCTGTTTTAGTCTCAGGCTCCTCCTCCTCCCTCTCTGGTTTCGAACCGGTCTCCCCCACCTCCCAGTCCGCCGTGTCCTCCCTCTCCTCTCCACTGTCCTCCCCATCATCTCCCTCCTTTACTTTCCAACCTCCTACTATTCCCTCTCCAACTTGGAACACTTCTTCCCTCCCTTCTCCTCCTCCCCCACCTCCTCCTCCTCCTCCACCCATCAAGACCAGGACTCAGACATTTTGCAACCACGTCGTTCTGCGTCAGCCCCCCAACCGTAATCTGCCTTTGTGCTCTCTCAGTCTGTAGCATGGTGTGGAGAGTGACCTGGAACCGCTTCGGGTGGATTTACATGTTTAACGTTGTAGCTCAAGCTAATCCCGGCCGTGCGTTCAACTAGTTCATGTCTGTCATTTGATGTAAACTTGCTGAATTAGTCGCTAAAGAAAAATTTGATCATACAAATTTATTATAATGATTAACATTTACTGTATTCAGGCGTAAAATTTATAAACTGTTTCTGGACTCTATAAAATAATTTCTCTTTATCATCAAATCTCTTTGCACCTTAATAATAATAATAATGAATTTAATTTGTAACGCACTTTTCATTAACAAAAATCTCAACCTTATTAGTATGACGTGGAAGCTCCTTTGTGTGATCGAATCAAAAAGTGCTCTGTTGTTCAAACTTATTATTTTTGTAGCAACACATTTGATCCTTTTTGCCATCAGATGGTAATTCACTTATAATGTGTATTCTTTAAACAACATTGCGGTAAAATTAAAAGGTTTTATGCTGATTTTAGACAAAAATACTTTTTTATTTTCCCTCTATGTTGAGTAATCTGACTGTTGAACTGTGCAACAATACAAATATCACGTTTTATGTAACCTAATTAGTTTTATCAAAATGTTCCTATTTTTTTTTAGCTTTTTATTTGCTGTCTCAGCTCAAATTCAGAAACTAATCACATGCAGTGTTTTGTTAAGGTGTGCCACTTCTATTTCGTGTCACTGACCTGCATGAAGAGATTTTTGAAGCGAGTTCGATTTATTTTAGCTGATCCAAATCATCCCTTCAGGATTTGAGTTTGTGTCGCTTCAGTCGGGGCTCAGATTTTTGTTTTGGTAGTTTTTATCCTTACAATATTTCATCTAATGACACTTTCAGAATGGTTTACTGTAAATCAGATCTGCAGGTATTGAAGAACCCTTGAACTTTGAACCTTTGAACATGCAACTTTCTGCCAGCAGGAAACACTGGATCAATCATCCACTCTCGGCTCGTGATCGGTCTCGTTCATTAGGTCAAAATCTGTACTGTAATTACAACAAAGTGCAATAAAGACGTTGCGTTAATATTACACTAAACCCTCTGTTGCTAAGTAATGTAATAACAAAGGGTCTGATTGTGAAGCAGCTGCATGTTTGATGCAACGGTAGGAAGCTTAGCCACCTAATCAGACTGCTTAAAGCTGAAGGTTTGAGCCTTTTAACAAACAAAGTTTTCATTTCTCGCCCATTACACAACACTGAGCAGCAGTCTGATTAGTAATGAGTTCTCAACTAATCAGGTGCTTTTGAGAAGTGGTTTGTGACATTTTGCCCGAGAGTAAATCTAGAATCGGCTCAACTTTTGTTCACCTGAAGTGTGTTAGCATCTCTCGACACACACCTCTGTACTGTTCTACGTCTGTTGAGTTCAGTTTTCTTCTTTTAAACCTCCGAGTACGGTCAGCGTTGGTTGTAAATGTACGCTTCCCTGTTTTTCTGAGTTTAGCCTGCACCCCCTCAACTAGTTTCAGCGATCTAAAGGGGAACTGAGCAAATCAGAACTCTTCTTGCGAGTTTCTAAATCTAAATTTGTCATCAAGCTTTCACAGTAACTAACACTAACCTACACTTCTGCTCTGTTCTTGGTGTCAGCAATCCTTCGAGCTGTTTCTGAAGGATCCACGTTCATGATGGGAGTTTCAAATGTTCATCTGCCGAACTCGTGATTTGACAGAAGCAATCATTTGAACCGCAGATGGTTTAACTCTTTACACCGAAGTTTTGATGTTACAGCGGCACAGTTAAGACTCACAAAGGTCCACTCGTATTTAAAAGGCAGCTTCAAGCGATCTTTTGATTCAAATTTAAAATTCAGACACAAGCATAGTTTTTATTTTATGGCCAAGCTTTGAACCTTCTGTCACTAAGTCCAAAACAATAAAAAGCAGTGATTTCCAAACGTTTTAGCTACTGAAACATCAAATAAATAAATTATAATAGTACCATTAAAAAAGCACAACAATCACATCCACAATGATATTTTATTACATTTGCAAAAACTTTATTTTTATTTTCTTTGTGACAAATATGATGAACATTTACCATAAACTGATTTTTTTTAATGTAAATTAATATCTGCAGATTATGTTAGGAACACAAATTGGTGTTCGGTGATCCACAACCACAAACTCTGAGAGCTGGTTAACTCACTAAACTACGGTAATTGGAAAATGGCAAAGAAGAACTTGTTATAGTTTAACAGACTAAAACTTCAATATTGAATATGTAATAAAACATGTTTACAGTTTAAGTTTACAGATTTTCATAAAAAAATTGTTTTCTGCCGTGTTTCCTCCTTTACCTTAACATGTTTCCTGTTTTTCTAACCGCTCCAAATATTTATTTCCCTGTGAAATTTTTCCTTTCAGACTTTTATTTATTTATTTATTTATTTAGTCGTTTTGTTTCAACGTTGCGTTGTCCGTTTGTGTTTTCATCTCCTCTGAAAGTGTTTGCATTTACCGGCAAATATGAGACGATTTCTCCAAACATTTACTGAAGTCCGTCTTCAGCTTGGCAACATTTTTGTGGTTATTTTTCATTAAAAAGCTAAATAAATTTTCCTCTCGTCGGTTAAAATAATGTGCGTGAATCTAAAATAGAAGTCAAACTTTTTATTGTAGTTGTGAACTAACAAAGAAGCAGAGAAATGCTATCCTCTTTACGTTCGTTAAGGTTTATATGCAACTTCACCTGCTTAGAGAACATTTATTTATTTATTTATTTATTTATTAAGGCTGTGTGATATGATGTGGGTTAAATAGTTTCTGTAAATAGTTTTATGATTTTTTCATTTTTAAAAGTGGGTTTCTTCTGTTTTTCCCCTTTCGGTCGTTAACAATCATCTTATCTTTTTCCCCATCCTTCCGTTTTGTATTTTTTCTTTCCAAGGCGGCCTTCAGGACGCTAACAACACTCTTGGTTTTTCCTCCATATTTTCTGTTTGTAAGTAGCCATCTAACCTCCTTCTTCCATCCACCCCTCTTTGTTCATTGCTTACCTCACTTTTACCTCAGTTTTCCTCAAGCAATTCATGGATAAATGTTTTTTTTTCTACTTTACCACGTTTGCAGCCACTTTCAGGAAGGAAACGGGGATACAGTGGAAGTTCTTTGCGTTTTGTCACTTTGAAATGCACAAATTCACCTAAAAGACGAGCGTTTGAAGCGTTCCAGAAGTTCTGCAGTTTTTTTTTTTTTTTTATACAATAAAAAGCAAGTTCAGCACAGTGTTAAGAAAAATATAATTTCCGGGAAGTTTTTCTTTAAAAGCTGGAAAACGATTGAAGTAAAACAAGAAACAGCTTCCTGGTTGTGAATCTCTGACACGTGACTTTAATTCTCACAAATATTATCTATGAACACAACACTGATCACTAGTTATCTTTGAATATGTCACGGCTGATCTGTGACGATAGACTGATGATAAAACCACAGAGGAGGGGAACGAATTACGGCTCAATGGACGAATTTATCTCTTAAGATCGTTTTATTCTATCAAAGTAATAACATCTCTGTAAATATGTTGCTTTAATTTTTATTGACTTTTAGTAAATAAACAACCTGCAAATATGAAGTTAGTTCTGGAGCTGAGGGGAAAAGCATGCACTCAATTTTTAAGTGAAGTCAGTTTTAAAAAGGTGTAAAATTGAATTTGTCAACCTTTTTTTTTTTTTGCGTATGAAGCAAAAATTACTTCATGTCGGTCATTTTACAAATCTACTGCTAATGGACTAAATCTGCATTTTTAAAACGGTTTTTGCAAAGATGGTTGCATTTTTTTTAACCTACCGGTAATAGTTCAGATTAGTATCCCCAACTACCTTTCTTGATGACCTCAACCCATAGATCCTCTCATAATACAGTACAAATACACATAATAATACAAATACAGGGAGTCCCCGACTTACGAATGAGTTCCGGACCTAAGGACCGTTCGTTGGTCGAATTTGCCGTAAGTCGGAGTCCACCCGAGCCGCCACTGACTACACATATATGTATGTTACTGTACAGTTACCAAGCACTTCGCCTATCCTAACACACCTAACACAGTGTAGTGCATAATTCACAAAACATATACAGTACAGTACTATACATGTACATTTGGATAAATAAAAAATATTAATTTCTTACTTTGAGCTGGTCAAAGCCTGTCTTCGTCTTTTAGCATGTTAGCTCTTGCACGTCCGAGCTCCCCAGCTTCGTTCTGCTCCACGCGGTCCAAACTGTTTACAAGAAGGACTGTTAGCTTGTTAACTCCATACATTTGGAGCCAGAAAAAGAGTTTAATAACTTACTGAAAGCCGTTTCTCCACGGTGTTCCTCCATCCAAAACAAGCTGCCCGCGTTGGCTGATGTTAGCCCCCGCCATTAGCTGCACTCGTTAGCATGTTAGCCCATCCAAAAAGGCTGTTGCCGTTGTTTCTCCACGTTAGCTCAGTGTCCCCCGACATCTTAGGCTGCCAAGCGGACATCGAGGCGAGCTCCCTGTCGGCTCGGTGTCCCCGCGTTAGCATTAGCTGCGTGTTAGCCCAGCCCATGAGCTGGTGGGAGCGATCGGCGGAGCGATCGGCGGCTGCTGCTCCGGGGCTGAGACGTCCACAGAGTTCACCGAGCGTTTCCAGCTAATTTATCCGTATGAGGCAACTCTGATCGGACACACGGTCCTCCAAAGCCAGCTGCCGAGTGCCGAGACTGGAACTAACCGTAAAATGGCGGACACTGCGGCATTTCCGGAAACCGCCAGAAGCTGCGCAAATATGATAAAAAATTATAATTTTTACAATTATTATTATTCATAAAGCCTTTAAAACAACCGCAGCTGCAACAAAGTGCTGTACACATGAAATTAAGAACATTTAAACGCACAAAAAAAAATGTTTTTTTTTATTTATTTCATATTTTATTATTAATTATGATTTATGCCGTAAGTCCGAGTTGCCGTAGGTCGAGGGCGCCGTAAGTCGCGGACTCCCTGTATACATTATAATACAAATATACATTATAATAATATCTTTAAATTAGAAAAAAATGTTCTGTAATATACAAAATCTAAACAAACATATGAATAAAATGGTAGAAAAATGTTTTAAAACATCATTTTTAGGGTTTTTCCATTTACTAAAGATGAAAATCAGATATTCTTTAAAGAAAAAAGAAAACGAGGTCAAGCAGAAAACCGATTCTTAGATTTATTATGAACATAGAGTAGAGCACAAAAGTTTTAAACCTGCCCTTATTTTGTTTAAGTTGCCACATACAATTTGACTTTAAATAAATAAATAAACAAATGAGGGATGAGCAAAATAAATAAATAAATAAAAATAATATATATATATAGGTAGTCCCCGATTTACGAGCGCTCTGATCTGCGAGGTCCCAGACTTACGAGCTGCACATTTTTGGAAAAAACGAAAAAAATACCGAGTTTTCATGTGTTTTTTCACTTCAGTTAGCTAGTTAAGCATATAAACACACGTTTCCGATCATTTTTATGCACTCAAAAGTAGTTTTTAGATGAAAATAGAGTGTTTTTAGGTGCGCTGGCGAAATTTACGAGCGGACTTCCGAGCGGACTTCCGGGTTGCGAATTTTTGGAAAAAACGAAAAAAATACTGAGTTTTCATGTGTTTTTCCACTACAGTTAGCAAGTTAAGCATATAAACACACGTTTCCGATCATTTTTATGCACTCAAAAGTAGTTTTTAGATGAAAATAGAGTGTTTTTAGGTGCGCTGGCGAAATTTACGAGCGGACTTCCGGGTTGCGAATTTTTGGAAAAAACGAAAAAAATACTGAGTTTTCATGTGTTTTTTCACTACAGTTAGCAAGTTAAGCATATAAACACACGTTTCCGATCATTTTTATGCACTCAAAAGTAGTTTATAGATGAAAATAGAGTGTTTTTAGGTGCGCTGGCGAAATTTACGAGCGGACTTCCGGGTTTACGAGAGCAATGGCGGCCGTTCCAAATTACGAGATTTCCGGTTTACGAGCGCCCCCTTGTGACGGATCTCGCTCGTAAATCGGGGAATACCTGTATATATATATATATATATATATATATATATATATATATATATATATATATATAATACATATATATATATATATCATATATATATATTTTATTTTATTTTTATTTTTTTTGCTTTATCTTGAGAATCTTTTAAAACTTATTTACTATATAAATGCAAACTGATCACCAGCTGGTGCACCACAACTTTTTATTTAATTTTACTCTAAATTAGAAAATGTGTTGCATCCATCGTATTGCATTAAAGAACACCTAAATGTAAACAGCACGGCAGTTGGCAGCACAGTGGCACAACTGGTAGAGCTGCTGCCTCTCAGCGAGAAGGTTGCCGGTTCAAATCCCGGTCCGGGGCCTTTCTGGGTGGAGTTTGCATGTTCTCCCCGTGCATGCGTGGGTTTCCTCCGGGTACTCCGGTTTCCTCCCACAGACCAAAAAACATGCTTGTTAGGCTGATTGGTGACTCTAAATTGACCCTAGGTGTGAGTGTGAGAGTGGATGGTTGTTTGGTGTGAGTGAGACAGGTCCCTCTTGTAAATGAGTCCCCGTGACTCAACGAGGCTAGCCTGTATAAATAAAGGTTGAATGAAAAAATAACAAAAAGCTTTTGTGTAACAACTGTTGCTGCCGTCTCCACCCAAAATGGATTAAAATATTTGTGACGACTAAATGAGACATCCTTGGATAATTCGCCCCAGCCCTCTAATCAGAAACAATCTCTTCCTTTTTGTTTTTTCTCCCAGAGGCATCCTGAGCTTTAAAATCGTTTTATTTTATAATATTTTTTTGTCTTTTACATGTAGATAACTAAATCCAAACTAAAAACAAAAAGGAGAAAAAGTAGAGGTGGAAAGTATTTAAGCAGCTCTAAACTTGGATGTAGCTCAAAACAGGATGTCTGACTAAACTAATCATTTAACTTTTTTTGGACTCCATAATAATCAGACAAGCTGTCCAAGTTCTGTTAGCCACTTTTGCATGAGTGTTTTGACCTGGTTGCTCCAGCACGTTAACAGTGTTTATTGCTGTGAGATGCCTTTCACTGCAGCCTAACGCCGCACACTTTGTTTTTATTAAAGTTATGGTGTTCATTGAGCTTTGCTGCTGGCTTTAACCTTCATAAAACACGTCTGTTTAACACCGCTGCAGAAAATCGGACGATCTGGGCGACAGCACGAGCGTAACGGCGTGATTTTTCATCCTGCAGGTTCTGTTCACGCCACATCCATTGCAGCCAGTCGAGTGGAGCAGGCTCTGTCGGAGGTCGCCTCCTCCCTGCAGAGCAGCGCCCCCAAACATGGACCCATGCACCCCTGGATGACGCTGGCTCAGATCTGGCTTCATGCAGGTGAAAAAAAGCAACGTGTATAACCATAATCAGCTTTATTGTCATTGCACCGAAGCACAGCGAAATTACATTTCAGTACAGCCCGGCTAAGAAAAACATAAACAAACAGACATTGGGAGACGGAAGTGTCTGAGGTCGCGGCCTCGTGGGAGGCGCTGCCCTTTTCGTTTAGATAAGGAAAATAGAAACACGAGGGAAGGGGGGGGTGTAAAAGGAAAAAATGTCATCTCACGCTGTGTCCTAGATGGGACACAGTGTGGAAGTTGGAGAAGAAAAAAAAACCTCAGCACAGAAACAGCAACATATTGATGACATCATAATACATTTCTGCATGAGGAAGGCCGACGAAGGCGGTGAGTTGTCTGTGGACACTGCCAGATATGTAGTTCCATAGTCCTGATAAGAGCTGGTGCAGTGTCTCTCAACCAGCTCAGCTCTGACACAGGTCCACAGATGTCCTCGGAAAGGGAGTAGGTATGGGAGTAGAGTTATTCTTGTTGTGTGAACAAGTTATTCTTGTTCACACAACATCCAGGAGCGTTTGGGATAGTTGGCCAATTCAAAGCCGACATGGGGGATCCAGATTCAGATAACAACAGTTATTTTGGGTCAGGCCGACTCTGTTTGATTCCTGTCTGCCTTATACAGTAGTTCTACTGGTACGTCTCAATGGCGGCTCCAAACAGCCACATTTTGGGCTCAGCATTGCTGGTCCAAGCTTGTAGCTTCTCCAAGGTTGATTCCTTCCCTCCAGCGAGTTTCAGGAGCCACAAGTGTCCTGCGATTCTCAGAAATCACGTCCAGCTTATGGCTCAGCTCACACAGCATTTGAGTCTGAGTGTATAAGCATCTTATCTGAGAGTTTGACGCCTTAATATCACATTTTGTGACACATCTAAACCGTCTTCTCGTGGTTTGAATAAAACATCTTCATATTTGAGTTTTATTCAAAATAATTAGCGTCCCATTGTTGCCACGTCTCTGCCTCAGTTCCTGCAGCTGCCTGATTCGTTGTGCGCTGCAGTTCGTCTGGTTTTACAAACGTGAAGGTCAAAACTCTTCAGCCTCCAAGAAAAAGAATGTTGCAGAAAAATGTTGAAATATTTGTCCTGTATATTTCGAACACTCTGGTTTTGACCTTTGAATATTTGAAATTTTTAAAAATGGGAGAGGGGGGAAAAAAGTATTTTCAATATTTGAGATGCTTGCTTTTAGCTGTATACACATCTTTTTATAACATTATAATACAAGTCAAAGTCAACTTTATTGTCAAAACTGCAATATGTACAGGACATACACAGGATTGAAATTGCATTTCTCTCAGTGTTTTAGTGTTTAAATGGTTACTGTTGCACCGAGGGACAGAGAGAAATGCCATTTCAATCCTGTGTACAGTATGTCCTGTACATATTGCAGTTTTGACAATAAAGTTGACTTTGAATACAAAACATTCAGATAAAAGTACTTTTACGCTTCATATTTAAGGTTCAGTGAAGTCAGGTGAAGACAACTGAATTTTCTACTAAAATCTATAAATGTGAAATGTTTTCCCGACAGGATTCATGAATGTTAAAGCTAACAGAGTCTTTATTTTGTGACACGTTGATAATTACCTGTATTTAAGATTACCTGATAATTCCTCAACATGAGCATCTCCCTTATGGAAAAACAAACCCCAAACAATAGATTACAGCACATAAAGTTAGAATAAACCATGCGAGAGACTGTAACGTTTTTGTTTTTTTCTTGTCTTGTGTGTGTCTGTTAGCAAAATGTCTACTCTGGATGGATTTTAACTAAACTTTTAGAGCGTACCGTATTTTTTGGTGTATACTGTAGGTCGCACCGGTGTATAGATTGCACCATCCAATTATTGCCAAAGAATTGGAAAAATCCCTAGATAGGTCGCACCGGAGTATAGGTTGCACCTACGTTTGGTAAATGGTAAATGGAGCTTATTTATATAGCGCTTTCCAGCCCCCTGTGAGGAGCCCCAAAGCACTTTACAATACCAGCCATCCACCCATTCATTCAGACATTCATACACCGGTAGTAGTAGCCTGCCTTGCAAGGCGCCATCCAGACCTACCGGGAGCAATTTGGGGTTAAGTGTCTTGCCCAAGGACACAACGACGCATGGTGGGCGGATGCGGGATTCGAACCTCCAACCTTCCGATTGGGGGTTGACTGCCATTACCACTGTGCCACGGCCGCCCCAGTTTAGCTCTGCTGCAAATGTCTGCCACAGGAGCGCACAGCAAGGCTTTTAAGAAGATTAACACTTAAAAACAATTATTTGTTTGATAAAAATTATAGCAAATATGTGTCTGAGCTGAACTTTTCCTTAAAGGTGCTATGTGTAACTTTCTGTAGGGTGCAGAACTTAGAAAAATTTTCAACAGGCAAAGCATTCTGATCCCTCCCCCTCAGAGCCATATATGGCTCTGAGGGGGAGGCTCTTCTGAAATTCAAATTCAAGCTCTGTTTTTATTGGCTGATTCAAATTCAAGCTCTGTTTTTATTGGCTGGTTACAAACTCTGTTTTTATTGGCTGGTTAAGGACGGGTCACTCTGTGTTTTTATAAATGCTGATAGAGAAGCAAGGGGACTATAGTTTTTTTCAGAGATTACTTTGTCTAACATCAGTCTGTCAGTAGATAGTGACAGAGTGAAGAAATATGTTAAAAATATATCGTTAGAAAAGTTACAGACTGCACTACAAAGTTACATAGTGCAGCTTTAATAAATTAACGTAATTGTGAAATGAGCTGGATTTAAACATTTGTTTCGCCGAAAGTGATCAAAAGCCATATATAGGTCGCACCGGTGTATAGGTCGCAGGCCTTGAAAAAAAAAAAAAACATAAAAAGGTGCGACCTATACACCGGAAAATACGGTAATCATGAGATGTACAGCTACAACTGATTAACCAAATTCAAGATGGCTTCCACATATAACAGAAAATGGCTACAACTCCACTACCGGTAGTTTGACAGATGAGCTAAAATTTGTACGGTAGTAGCTGAGAGTCCTCCTGAACTCATACTTCAAGCTCACAGGGGATCTCACAATATTGGGAACATCAGATTCTGTTTCCTCAGAGCACTCTGGTTAGATATACGCGCATTAGATTTCCCTCTCAGCTCTGTGGAGCCGTGGTTCTTCTTTCTGCATCAGCAGCAGACAAGCGTAAACGGAGCGGAGAGAGAGAGCGCATAAACAGATGCAAGGCGGCGCACGTAAACACACACGGACAGAGGCCGTTTGTGCTGCTGTTTATCTGCGCAGCTGCTTCCTCTCGTCGGGCGGTCATTTCCAGCTTGGCGACACAGCTAATGTAATCAGCAAATTAAAGAGGACAAACAGAGGCAGCGCTCATTTCCTCTGCCTCCTTCGTGGACTCGGACACAATGAAAGCTTTAGATGGGTTGGTTAGAAAACGCTCGTGTGGTTGATCCTGATTTGTTTGTTTTAATTCCGTCTCCGTTTTGTGGCCAAAAATGCTCAGGATATGGTGGAGCATGTGTTTGTGGAGCGTCAAGTCCACTTGCTTTTGTAGAAAATAAGGGCTGAGTTTTACGAGACCTTTCATCCGCCACCTGCCACGATGGAGTTTTAAATAAAGGTCTTCTCATCGTGCTAAAAGACAAAGTTACAGTCGTTCTGGTCAAACGTTGTAAATTACCTCATGATCATGCTCAGAGCATGTGTTGAGGATGACTCTCAGCTACTACCATGCCAAAATCAGCTCCAAATTTGTAAAAATGTACAGGTAGTCCTCGACTTACGACGGAGTTCCGTTCCTACGCACCGTCGTAACACGAATTTTGACGTATGTCGGAACATATGTACAAACTGCACCTTATCTGTACAATACTGTATTTTACCAAGCACTTAGCCTATCCTAACACAGTACATGTACCCTACATAATTATCAAAAAACACATACATTTAGGAGCCATAATGAAAGGGGAAAAAAAGAGTTAATTTCTTACTTGGAGCTGGTGGAGTCTTCATCCGTCTGTTAGCATGTTAGCTTGTTGCTCCTCCAAGCTCTGCAGCTCTGCCTGTACTTTTCCACTGCTTTGCGCGGTCCAGAGTTTACAGTAAGGTCTGTTAGCATGTTAGCGCGTCCCGCTAGCCTCCTCTGCCTCGGTCCAGTCCGGTCTGCCTCATAAACCTCCGGTCCAATCAATAAGGTCTCCTGTAAATTTCCACCGAGCGTTCGCTGCTTCTGCCGTCAAAAACCGGAAGTAACCGGAACTCGGCTTTTCAAAATAAAAGTTTTCAAAATATATGTTTTTTATTTATTTATGGGAGATGCGTGACGTAACCACGAAACGTTGTAACTCGAGACCGTCGTAACCCGAGGACTACCTGTACTGAATTATAGCCACTTTTGTGTTGCTAGTTTGTATTAGCTGTGGCAATCCATTTTCAAGTCCAAAGGTTAACGAGTTGCAGATTAATGATTACTTTAAAAGTTTCATTAAAATCCATCCAGTGGTTTGATATTTTACTAACACAGACCAGTGCAAACGGAAAAAAAAAAACCAGGGGCTTGGTTACCGTATTTTTTTTTACTATAAGGCACTGTTGATTTTTGAGAAAAATTTAAGGATTTTAAGTTTGTCTTATAGTCCGAAAAATACGGTAAATGAATATGTCGTTGCACATTTTGCTAAAAGCAAAGTATTTCTTTTAGTCCCTAATTATGTGTTGTATTTCGCCCATCCGACAGCTGAGGTGTACGTCGGCATGTCGAAGCCCGCCGAGGCCACGGCGTGCACGCAGGAAGCAGCCAACCTGTTCCCCACGTCCCACAACGTTCTGTACATGAGGGGGCAGATCGCCGAGCTGAAGGGCAACATGGATGAAGCCAAACGTTGGTACGAAGAGGCCCTGTCCATCAACCCCACGCACGTCAAGACCATGCAGAGACTGGTGAGATGACAAACGCGCATTCGCTGTCGTCCTGAAGCTGTGCGCGTTTCGTATAATTACCCAGAATCCTCTGGGACGGTTTATAACATCTCTGAAATGAAGCGATCCACTGTCTCTAATGTGATAC
>JBBPBX010037287.1:0-31005 GCA_038048925.1 Garcialebias charrua | reverse complement strand
CAACATGAAACAGATCAGCAGCAACATGAAACAGATCAGCAGCAACATGAAACAGATCAGCAGCAACATGAAACAGATCAGCAGCAACATGAAACAGATCAGCAGCAACATGAAACAGATCAGCAGCAACATGAAACAGATCAGCAGCAACATGAAACAGATCAGCAGCAACATGATGTGATATTTCACAGTGATTATTCTGGTTATTTATTCATGAGTCTAACAGCCTCAGGGTAGAAGCTGTTCCTCAGTCTAGTGGTTCTACACTTAATGCTCCTCAGCCTCCTTCCTGAGGGGAGTGGGGCAAAGAAGTGTGTGTGCTGGGTGAGTGGGGTCTTTCATGATGCAACCAAATCGGCTTCATTTTGCTGTCCCCGGCGAAATGCAGCTGATTTGACCGTCAAAGTGCATTTTTTAAGCAAAAGTTAGACTGAGACACACCTTTACTATAATTTTGAACAAACAAATAATTTTTTTAAGTGTTAATATTGTTAAATTCTTGTTAATGTCCTCCCGTGCATGCTCCAGTGGCCGCCATTTGGCAGCCCATTGATTTTCGGCACAACACTGGCCCACATTTCCAGGTTGTAAGTGGTGATGATGCATAATAGATGTGACATATACGGCCAAGTGACATATTTATAGATTTTTCCACTTTATTAGACATATTTGGACTGATGCGACTTATACGGCGGTGCGACGTGTACGGCGGAATATACGGTACAAGACAAACTGAGTTTGAGTGATCAAGTGTCCATAGACACTGGTGATTCTGTGCTGCTTGACCTATAGAGCTTTGGAACGTATGTCACTGCGGTTGGGGCGTGTCGGGGCGTTCCTGTCTCGACCACCATCTTGACTGTTCTCAGAAAAAATAAAAGAGTCTTCACTATTCCCATGTAGACATACACCTCTCTGGAACAATCCTGACATTCAACAAGAAAATAATATGTTAAATTTCACAGGTTGGAGAATGAAAGGTATTGAATGTCTGGAACACATATTTGAGGGTATAGACTTTATTCCATTTAATAAATTAATAATACAATATGACATTGATAATAAATATTTCCTACAATACCAACAAATTAAGTCAATTGTAAAAAAGAAATTTAAGCTTAATAAAACATTGTTGGAAACACCAACATGTGTGTTAGAGTTTATTAATTTTCAACCACCCAAATTATTATCTAAAATATACAAAAAATTGTCTAGAATCGATGACTCGATAGCACTACCTGTTGAAAAATGGGAGTCAGATTTATCAATCAACTTTGAACAAAAAATTTGGTCTCAAGTATGTTCAAATACTTTTAAATTGACTAGAATCTCCAATTTACAATTAATACAATATAAGGTTCTCTATAGAGTACATTATACAGGTCAGCGAATGTTTAAGATGGGCTTTACACCATCTAACAAGTGCTCACAATGCATAAGTAACACACCTGATGATTATATTCACGCGCTCTGGTTCTGTCCACCCGTTCAGAGGTTCTGGGTACAGGTATGTGAAGACTTGTCTAAATGTTTGAAATTTAATATCCCACTCTCTCCATCTGTTTGCTTATTGGGTATCTTTGAAGATGTTATACTAGAAAAAAATACATCCTATATGCTTTTCACTGCCTTATGCATCGCAAAGAAAACCATACTCGTAAATTGGAAAAATAAAAATAATCTTAGCATTAATCAGTATAAAAATCTTCTGTTAGATCATATTAGTCTTGAAACAGCATCTGCCGACACATTGGATCAACCTATTTGGCATTCTTTGATCGGCTCCGTTACGTAGTGAGGGTGGGGGGTCTGGGATGTGGCCTTGTGGGGCATTGGGACTGGAGGGGGGGAGGTTGGGGTTTGGGGCGCCGGGGGGTTGGGGCTGCTTGGGCGGGGAGGACCTTGTCTTCGACCTGGGGAGGACCGGGGGGGTTCTGGGGGATATCTGCTAGGGACGGCATGCGGGCCCTCGGGTGGTCGGTGGCGGCGGTCATGGGTCGCCGGTCGGTGACCCGGCTGTGCTGGGGTGGTTTCGGGGCGGGTGCCGGGGCTTGGGACTCTGGGGGCGTGTCGTCCCCGGGCTTGGGCCTGGTGGGGGTCGGGGGTCTTGGGCTCTGGCGGGCGGGTCGCCGGGCTATGGGCTGGCTGGCGCTCTGGTGCCCGGCTCTGGCCGGGGGCTCTCGGCTCGCTGGTGGGTTGGGGTTCATATGCTGGGGGGTGGGTGTCTGGGGGCGTGACTGGTGGCCAATGGGAGGGGGCGGGCAAACCCAGCCTGGGTGTCTAATGTGTTATGTGTTCTGAAAGTTGTTAATATGAAGGGTGGGTGTAGTATTTCTTCTGGGGTGGGGATTAAGTGGATGTCCTTGATGATGGTCTTGGACTATGCTTGGCCGGTGTGCGGGCCCTGGTTGGGGCCTGTTCTTGGTGCTTCCTGGCTCTGTCGGCGGTTGGGCGGGCGCTCTTGGCCGTGTCGTCCATGTGGGATTTTGTGTCTTCTTGGACGGCGGGCTGACTGCGGTTCGCAGGGGTCACGGCGGCCCTGGTGGGTGTGGGCTGTTGGTTCTGCTGTTGGCGGCCCTCGGGGCCGTGTCCCTCTCTGGTCTTGGCTCAATGGCCTGGCGGTCGGAGAGGTGTTTCTTTTTCCTCGCTCCTTGGGTGGACCTTGGCGAGCTGGGGGGGTACGCAGGGTCAGCGGGGGAGCTGACTCGCTGTGGGAGCACTGTTCCTGCAGATATTTTTCTCCCCATCCCTCAACACGCACCTCCGCCCTCTTCATCTTAAATTAATACATGTAGGGAATTTGAGTCTCGGGTGTGCTGCAATGGTTCTACATCTCTGTTGTTCAGAACACCTGGGACTCAATTTTATATACACTTTAGACATTCATTCATAAACTTCTTCATAAAAGTCACATATAGGGAATGGATTGAGCACTATGGCTATGGGTGGCGGGATGACACCAATCTCACCCCCATGCCTATGCTCACTCAACATTATGCATTTAGACAATTAGGGCTTGGGTTAGAGTTGGAGTGGAGGGGAAACTGGTACAATGCCAGCCTTTGCTCCTTCTCTTTCCTTTTTAAGTACACTTTAGAACAACACTCACCAACAGTACATTTGGGGACGGGGGTGTGTGTATCGGGGTCTTGATTTGTTAATTTCAATTTTATTTATTTATGTATTTATTTATATATATATATATATATATATATATATATATTATTTATTTATTTTTCTCTTACCCCCCTGGTTGCCTGGCGGACATTCTGGGGGTGGGCCGTCAGGGGTTGTGCTGGGGTGTGGGGGGGTTCGGGGCCTGCGGGTTTGCCGTGGGCGGGACTGGCAGTGCGCTCCCCCTGGGGCTGCTTGGGCTCGGGTGTCCTGTCCTGTCGGCGGGGCGCGGGGTGGGCCGGATCTTGGATGTCTGCTACTCTCCACCCCAGAATGAATGGGCCTACCTCCTGGGTTTGGATGTGGGCTGCCCCATGTAGGGAGCAGGTACATGTCTTGGACCTGGGGGGTATAGAGTGTGCATCGGGATTATGAATGGAGCGTGTCGTTATTGTTTGTCTTTCTATGACTGAGGGTGAGGATGAGGGTGGGTCTGAATGAGTGTGTCTGTGTATGAATGTTTAAGTGTCAGGCTGGGACTTGGACTGCCCCCTCTCTGATACTTCTGAGGCTACCTAGTGTCGCGCTCCTGCCACGTGGCCCCCTGGTGGGTGTTCCTCTGCCTGCGGGCGTGCTTGGGACCCTCACTATCTGGGGCTGGGCGCTTGGGCGTTTGTCGGCTCGGCCTGGTGGCTGCCTGGTGGGGCTCGGGTCCTCTGGTCCTGTCGGGTCTGGACCTGAGGGGTGGGCGTCCCCGGTGCCCGAGCATCGGTGACCGGCCCTGGGGCTACATCGGTGCAGCGGGCTCCGGCGGGGGCCTGTGTATTTGTCGCTGTTGACCCCGGGGGGTCATTGTGTGTGGTCCCTGGTGGGGTTCGTCCGGTTCTTCCCCTTGGTCGGATCTGGGGAGTGGACGAGTGGCTCGTCCTGTTCGGGTGGTCCTGGGGACTCTGGGCTCGGGGTCCTTCCTGGGGTCTTGGGCTTTGATCGCCCTTTCGTCTGTCTCGGGCTTTGGGGGGACGGATCTCTGATGCTTCACAATCGCTACTAAATGTTCTATTGGAGGAACCTTATTCACTTATGCATGCTCACAACCACACACAAATGGATGTAGGGATGTACATGTAGATATATGTAGATGGGTATATAAGAGATAAGAGATAAGAGATTTATTTATTAACATTGCACCGAAATACAACGTGATTATGTAGCACAGTCGTCCGGAAGAGGGAAGAGTATGCAAGCTGCAGCATTTCCAAACACATTACATGTTCTTCTGCGCGGCCGCGCTCATCCGTCTCCGGATGAAGGTCAAACAGATATGGAAAAAGGAAAAACACAATAGGTATCATTTGTGATATTCAAAAAAAGAATCTATCAAAGATTGCCTTAAGACACTCTATGATAAAGTCCCAAAAACTCTATCAGCGATAAGCACAACCAGACAAGACATTGTTGCAGATTTATGACGGCAGGCAGGGAGGAACAGTCTGTGTGTATCAGCTCCAGATAAGAACAGTTCGCAGGTCTCACAGCTCGGCTCCAACCGAGAACGAACACAACACAGAGACCTCTGGGGGGGAGGGCAGCGGGTCCCTTCAGCTCCCAGCTCAGGAGAAGATTTGTAGACAGCCTTCAGTCCAAGGCCAGAGGCCAGATTAGAATAGTTGCTTTATTTTTCAGTCAGGCCACAGTGTTCTTTTTACTGCAGTCTTTAAGTCCAGGTGCTGTTTCTGGGTCCAAATCGCCGAATCGAAAGAGGTTCCAAGCTAAAAAGATCCTTCCGTATGTGCCCTGTTTTAATCCGGACGGCTGTAAACGAGTCCCACACACCGCAGGTCTGCGGCAGCCACCGCTTCTCCCACCGTGTGGTCCAGCCCGTACAACAGCTGGGAAGGTCATTCATAGCCTGGATCAAAGCATTTTCGCTGAGCGGAAGTCTCGCAAGCACGCCGATCGCTGCGGTCCTCCTCAGCCCTTCAGTGGCAGACAGCCACCAGTATCCCAATAAACCACAGAGATTCCACGTCTCCGACAGAGAGAGCGGACAGTTACATTAGCCTGCTCATCGAGTCCATAATGTAGCTCACCGCATGCGTGTCGGTAGGGCGCCCTGGCTCTCCCTGGCCAGTGCGCTTCGCGGAAATTTTTGTTATCGATAGTATCGATAGATGAAATAGCCCAGAAAACAGTCCACGCACATAAATCCATCCCAAATTGGTTCGAGCGAGCGCTGAAGAGTAACAGACGAGACAAATGCAGAAGCAGGGGGGGGGGAAACCAGGGAGGTTTAGGAGCAAAAGGAGATGCGACCAGCCTTGCCGAGAAGCGGAAGTAGAGTATATGAATATAAATATATATGTATGTATACTGTATATATATTTGTAGGTATGGGTATGTTTATATATAGAAATCTAATGCAAGGTCATGAATATTATCAGTCTTTATGCTTGTATGTTTCGTTGCTGTGTTCTGTCATGTGCTTTGCAGGATTGTGGACGGAGGTTTGGTGTGTTTGCCTTGTGCTCTTTTTGTGGATAATTGTTGTTTTGTTGTCTCACTTTCTCTTTTCTTTCTTTCTCTCTAAAAAAAAAATACATATTGGAGTGAGAGGATGGCTATAAGGTGTGAAGGGAGGCCATCTATAAATGGAAAAAAAAAAAAAAAGAAACTCAGGCGATTTTCCATCATTTTCGCGCTGTATCTTCCGTCACGATGCTGAAAAGCAGCGCAAAACAAAGTGGACTATATCATAAAAAACTTCTCCCAGATGACAAAAAACACTACATGGAAAAAAATAGGTAAAAATGGAAATGTCGCCCGTTTGAAGAAGAAAAAAAAAGGAGCAGAAACCCAGAGTAATATTTGACTCCATTGACATTCCCAGTCATTTTTAGCAGACCTGGGGCCTCATGTATCAACCGTGCGTGCGCACAAAAACATTGCGCACGTCACTTTCCACGCAAAACCCCGTATGTAACAAAAATGAAATGAACGTGAATATCTGCGCATCCAAGTACATTTCCACGCCAGCTCCCCTGCTGGCGTACGCACGTTTCTGTGGTTATTGTTCCTTTGGCGACACTTACAGGTGATTCAGAGAAACTGAAGCCCCACAGTCTGTGGTTGACTTTAAGAGCGGCTTGAAGACCTTTCTTTTCAACCGAGCATACTATACTCCTCATGATTCTACTTTTGATCATAGCTGATACTGTTGTTGATTTTAATTGTTTATTATTTGTTTTATTGACATTTAATTCTGTTGCACCTTGTAGCACTTTGAGATTTCCATTAATGAAAAGTGCGTTATAAATTGAATTCATTATTATTATTATTATTATTATTAACTGTTCATGATGTGAAAATGATTAATATTCCCACCAAACACACGATTAACAAGTATTACATCCACATGACGCAGTGAAATAAAGGACGCGCAAAGTTGTGCAAAGAATAAATTTAACAGGAACGGATTCATTCAGCCTTACTGGAGAATATAATAAATAGTGTAACACGCAGAGCATTTATTTATAAACAGATATAATTTTCTGATCTAGGATATGGCTTATCAGCCGTTTTCAGAAATAATCATTTTTCAGTTTGGCACTGCTGCGCTCTGGAGCAACACATGCAGGAGCCGTGCATCACGCGTGCAGAAGCAGCGATCAAACTGTTCCACAGGAGCTTTCCTGAGGGAGCTGGCAGGCCGATCAGGGCAGTCCAGTCCACACAAAGCCTGATCATATTTAATGGAATGTCTCATCCATATGATTCCAAAGGCTGAGTGGTCGCGCTTTGGAGCGCGCGCGCACCCACGCCGGTTACACGGCAGCTGGAGGTGATTCAATATCTGCGTTTATTGTAGATTTCTCCAAAATGACACGTGAAAGTACACCATATATAACTTGTAGGAGAGTAAAGGCTTCACAGACAAACAGATTGCGCACAATGTGGCGCGCGCTGCGCGCAGCGTTTGGAGACTCCAACATCACTTCATGCCATGAAAACTCTCCACTGAGACGCACAGACCCGTTTCTTCATATCATCTATTAAATAAACAAAGATCTATGTTCTACCAAACATCTAAGTTCCTCTGTGTTTACAGTAATTATGGTAATAAACCCGTGCGCAAAGTTAATATTTTCACTCAGAATGAATGGATGAGCTGGCGCACCAAAGCAGGGTGCGCGCACACACAAATCCGACACACAATCACTCGTTCTTTGTGTGATAAACACATTTTATTACTATTCTTACTTAGGATTATTTTCCTCACTCATATTATATTAAATTCATTATTTTCCTGAATCTAGAAATAATTTCTGATCGCGCAGGGATCAAACAAACATGTCCTTCACACATGCAGGAAGTAATTTGCATCTGTTTAACATATGTAAATGAAGGCGTGTCAGGGGAGGTGTCTCACGTGCGCTCAGTTCCACGTTGGTTGTGATGTACAAAAGGAATGTGCGTGGATTCCGGTGTACGCACAGTTTGATACATCTGGATTTTTTTGTGCGTACACACTTTTCTGGATTTGACCGTACGTCACTTTTCAGTAGGAAATCCACGCAAGTCTTTGTACATGAGGCCCCTGGTCTGTGTCAGTGCTTACACCGCAAATCATTTTAAGAACTACAAGTCACTGGGAGAACTGGTCCAATCTATGAACAGCTGGGTAGACGATTTGGACATTTTTAAAGCCCCCGGATTGTAAATACGTTGAAGGTACATTGTTCTTGTCTCCTTAATGTGAACAATTGATTTTTAAAGTATGTTTTTAACTGATTTATAAAGCTCCAAGTTGAAAAGGGTAATTACCTTATCATACTACACTGTGGCTCATGCTGAGTAACAGTGTGTCTACTCACAGTGTGAACAAAATGGAGTGTGAATCATGAGGGTGATGCATTAAAAATACAGCAGTACAAAAATCTAAAAGTTAAATCATGTGGTTTCATCATAAACACCAACTCCTGAACTTGGAGCATCTCCTGATGGACTCAGTGTGATCGCTGCTGCCTGGAGGAAGTTCCCTCACAAATATAAGACATGCAGCATCCAGCAGGCCGTGGAGGCAGGATATGAAGTTCACCTGAAGAAGCATCACCCACACTGCACAGGTACAGAATCAAACCACTCTGACCTTGTGTGGACCCAGACAGACATGGCTGGACGTCTACAGAAAGCACGAAGCTTCCTAAAGATATTTCTCAGAGCACGCTTGTACTCCAGCTTCAACGGAGACATAATTATGTAAATCATGCTGTTCACTTATATTTGCACATTTTTGTGCAGCAATTTTTCTATAAAACGTATTAACTCACACAATGTTCATCATGTTTGTTACTAGAAATTAATTACATCAAATGTTTACTTCAAAATGGGATCTGTTTCGTTACATGTTTATTTCTTACCTGAAATTTATTCATTCAAACTTTATTTGGACATGTTAATCCTGTCATAGTCTGTTTTCTAGTTTTCTGGTGTTTCTGTGTTCTGTCTGTTTGTGCTTAATTCAGCTTTCTGTTTTGTTTCAGTCTTTTGTGTTTAATCTAGTCTTCATGTTTGTTTAATTCAGCCTTCTGTTTAATTCAGCTTTCTGTGTTCTGTCTGTTTCAGCCTTCTGTTTAATTCAGCTTTCTGTGTTCTGTCTGTTTCAGCCTTCTGTTTAATTCAGCTTTCTGTGTTCTGTCTGTTTGTGCTTAACTCAGCTTTCTGTTTTGTTTCAGTCTTTTGTGTTTAATCTAGTCTTCATGTTTGTTTCATTCAGCCTTCTGTTTAGTTCAGCTTTCTGTGTTCTGTTTGCTTGTGTTTAGTTCAGCTCTGTGTTTCTGCCCCTGTCTCACCTGTGTCTAGTTGTAATCATTACAGGTGGATGTCATGTGTACGGTAATCAGTGTGTCTGTGTATATATTCAGCTCCTCTCAGTCTTGTCATTGTCTCAGGTTTGTCCTTCCCATGTGTTGTTCTGCTCTTCCTCCGTGTTTCCCTGAGTGTTTATCATCCTCCTCCTGCATTTGGGTTCAACACTCCTTCCGTGCCAGCAGAACCTAACAAATCCCTGTTAATGAAATATGTTAATACATCAAATGTTTACTACAAATGTGATCAATTTCATCATGTTTACATGTTAGTGCTGAATCAAATGTTTCATGAATGTTTACCACATAAATTTTTATTAAATGAGAAAAAACAACCACTTATGTTATTATTCAACTGTAAAAATATTTCAAAACAATGAGTGCAGCAAATATAATTTTTTTCTCCAGTCTACATTTTAAATATACAGTACACATACAGCATGTGCAGGTTTCATTAGCATTAGATTTACAACCACATATGAACACATGTTCACTAAACTGCAGCACATGCACAGTCTGAAGTTCACCTCTTCACCCTCACATGTAAGCAGCATATATAACTGTTGTAGTTATGTGTAACATTTTGTATTTGTTTCTCATGCAGCCAGTCACTCTTTCCACATGGACTTTAAGGTGTGTTCATGTGTTTTCAACATCATTAGCATCAAGTTGACATCTCGCTTTAGTGAATGATGGGATTTTAACTTCAGCACATCATTCATTTATACTTTTGTTGGCTGTAACTGGGACCCTGTGTGTACAGTTTCATTCCACCTCACGTACAACATGTGATGTGAATGACAATAAAGAACCTTGACCTTGACTCTCATACTGTCTTTAATATCAAAGCCTCTGTCAGCTAACACAACGTCCCCGGGTAATAATTTGAGAGAAGATCACAGCTTCTTTTATGAGCTTATCTGATGCACGTCATCCCTTGAAGAGAAAATAAAGGCACAGGTATTAGACAGAGTTTTGTGTGACACATTAAAAAGATGGCAAAGATACTGAACAGGACACATTATTCATTCATTCATTCAACCTTTATTTAGTCAGGTAAATCTTTTGAACCTCATGGGCTCATTTACGAAAGCGACCTGCTAAAACTAAAGAACAATGAACAGCAATGGTAGAATTTCCTTAAACAATAAACAAACAAACAAACAATAAACAATAGAAAACAAAAGAGAGGAGAAAAAAAAAAAAAAAAAAACAATTTTTTTTTTTTTTTTAACAAAGTATCAAAAAACTAGCAAAACATTATAAGGTAAACGTATAGAATCAAAGACAGGAACAAATCTGCATTGGTTTTTGCCAGGATTCCAACAGATTCTGAAAACCATTTTGTTAAAACAAAACATTAATGTTTGTAGAACCTTTGAAATTGTGAGGTTTTTTTAATGCTGGCAGAAAAGGCCTAACAGTGTTAAACAATGATGACAAGATGGCAAAGCAAGGAAGTCCTGTATAATATTTAATACTTTGAATTTTCTTTTTCCAGCTGGTTTTTATTCCGCTCTGACCTGTTCTCCTGCAACAGATTATTTATTTCTGCTCCTCTTTGTTCACACAACTGACCTTGTATTTTTAGCTTTTTGCTGATGGTCCCTGTTCCTCATCATCATCTGCAACCTCCCTGAGCTCCTCTCCTGGGGTTTCTTCCATTTCATCTGAAGGTTTGCCTTGAAGAGGACATTTCAGAACACAGATCAATATTACTACAGTAAAAGTGACAACACTAGAAACTTTAAAGCTGAACTGACATAATCTTGTAACTATGCATCATATTGCACTACATATATATATATATGTTTTTATCATTCAACCATGTTCGTTTTTGCAAACAAACTTATAAATATATTTAATTTTGATTTAAAATTGATTTTAAACTTTGCGCCATGTTTATTCATGGGAAATCCGATTTCACGCGAACGCAACATATGTGACGTAACGAGACGTAGAAGCAGCCTGCGTCTGTCAGCAGCTTGCATGCAGCTCGCCTTTTTTTCTTCTTTTTTTTACTTGACAAATGCTGTTACTGGTACGTTGTGTCGCCTTTGGGTGTTCTAATATCATCAGTGAACAAGTGAGCCTTTTCACTTTCCCAAAAGATGAAATACTTCGTCTGGGAATGGAATAAATAAAGCTGCCACACCAACAAACTGAATTTAGACACTCACCAGAATGTCTGGAACAAACTACTGTAGCAGGTATCTTGGGACATGGAGAAAGTTGTATCTGGATGTCTCACCGCTGATATCCAGGCCATTCGTCTCCTTTTTGTTACATCCGACACTGAGCTCCCTCGCGTTGTTTCCAGGCAGGAAACATTAAACAGAAAGTCTGTTTTCTATCTTTTTACCTTTCTGGTCGTGTGACAGGACATTGCATCCAATAACACAGTAAGTTCGGACCATTGCAAAACTGTTAAAATCTACTTAGATTCTAATAAATAAAAAAAATGTGAAAAAGCTTATTTTAGTGGACAGCCAATATGGCGGATCCGACCCAATTCTATCCCATCAGCCTCCGTGCCGTGGACCAGTGATGTCACACTCTAAAGCTCTATTGGACCTTACATCCGCTTTCGACACCATCGACCATGAGATCCTCATTGCTAGGTTGGAGCAGTGGGTGGGCATCACAGGGTCAGCCCTCAATTGGTTCAGATCCTACCTCGCTGACAGATCCTTTTGTGTT
This sequence comes from Garcialebias charrua, assembly GCA_038048925.1. Lineage (NCBI taxonomy): Eukaryota > Metazoa > Chordata > Actinopteri > Cyprinodontiformes > Rivulidae > Garcialebias > Garcialebias charrua. The sequence goes on along the minus strand of JBBPBX010037287.1, from coordinate 19,327 downwards.
TCCATCAAGATTTTAGTTCTGCAGCGGCAGCACTTAAATGGGGGGTTCCGCAGGGGTCCATCCTGGGTCCTCTCCTATTCTCTTTATACCTGCTGCCACTTGGTGCTATTTTCCGGAAACACAACATACCTTTTCACTTCTACGCCGATGACTGTCAAATTTACTTCCCCCTAAGACACAATGGTACATGCTCTATTCAACCTCTGCTCGACTGCCTGGGTGACATCAGGGACTGGATGGCTTTAAATTTCTTAAGTTTCAATGAAAAGAAGTCTGAAGCCATGTTGTTCCCTCCCAATGACACAATCACGAACCACTGCATTGACCTTTCTGCTCTAGCCCTGTCTGAAAAACAAAAAGTCACAAATCTGGGAGTGATATGGATCCTTCCATGAAACTCAACAGTCATGTAAATATGATCGTTAAATCCTGTTTTTTCTAGCTGAGGCAACTGTCTAAGCTGAAGCCCATATTATCCAAAAATAACCTGGAGACAGTAATACACATTTATTACATCTAGGCTTGATTACTGCAATTCACTCCTGTTTGGTATCAGTCAGACCACCATTGCACGATTACAACTGGTCCAGAACGCAGCAGCCTGATTTTTAACCATTACAGGCAAAAGAGATCACATTACACCAGTCTTGGCCTCCCTGCACTGGCTACCGGTTCACCTTCTAATCCAGTTCAAAATTCTCCTGTACGTCTACAAATCGCTGAACAGTCTAGCCCCACCCCCCAATCTCTCTGATTTGCTACACCCGTATGTCCCACCACGTTCTCTGAGGTCAGCGGACCAGTTACTTTTCACAGTTTCAGAATCTCGTCTTCAGCGCAGAGGTGACAGGGCTTTCTCTGTAGCAGGCCCAAGACTCTGGAACGAGTTACCTCTGCTTGCCAGACAGGCCCCCTCCCTCTTGGTTTTCAAATCCCGTTTAAAAACCCATTACTATTCCGTTGCTTTCAACACCAGATGGTCTGTGTTTGAACCTGTTTGCTTCACACAAGTTGGTCATTACATTTATTATCTGCTACATTTTTATGTCTATATTCTGTTTTTACTTCATTTTGTATGTGTTGCCTGTTTTTTTTTTTTGTGTGTTTGTTTGTTTGTTTGTTTGTTTGTTTGTTTGTTTGTACAGCACTTTGGTTGGCCTTGTTGCTGTTTTAAGTGCACTATAAATAAAATGTATGGTATGGTAAGTGTGCATGAGGCACGGCCCAGCACCTGAATCTCAGTTAACATGTTTACTAGATACAGCGTGTGGTAAATCTTGTGAAAACACATTAAATCACACAATTCTATAGCTATTTGTGAAAGCTAATAGCAACAACAGCTAGCTGTAACAATTTCTGAGCAGCCTGAGGAACCTCCTGTGGGAAAATTGTTGTGTTTTGCCAGAAAAATCTGACAATCCCAAATTAAAAGATGTGAAAAAGTTTACATTGCTTGAACTTTCTTGACATTTTCGACATCAGAGTCATTTTAAGGTGACAACAATCCACTTTGGTCTCTGCTCTGGACCAACAATTAGCTCGTCATTACGGTCAGAATTAAACTATTTTTTCAAACTATGGTGGTTCAAAGCAACAGGTAATATATTAGTTGTTTATAACTTTGCCACAAAACACCACGTCAAAAATGTAGACTTTTTTTTCATGTTAAGTTAAAAACCAACAAGAACCAAGCTGTTTCTTGTAAAAGTATTTTTGATGCACGTGAAGAACAGGATCATCTCTGATGGAAAGTGAAATAAGCTGCTGTTTGTAATTTGAGGTTTTTCCACTGGTGCCATTAAATACCTGGATCGGCTCTTTAAACAAATCCAGTTTAAAGAGTCCAAGCCGCTCTTCTTTCTAGTCTCTTTTTCTGTTTTCTGTCTGTTTGAAGTGTGCTGAGTTCACACAGTCCCAGAGGTGAATTTAATGAATGAAGTATTGAAGTTTATTTTCCTCAAGTACTGTAAAAACATCTTGACCTAGAGTAGGAATTATTTGATTTTCCAGATCTCTAAATTCCCATTTTCTCCATCTTAATTCATCTTTTGCACATTTTGCTTGAGGAAAAGTTTTTCCTCAAGCAAAATGTGCAAAAGATGTTTATGGAAATAAACCACACAGCCGAAAACGTTTTTGCACATGGACTGCAGTCCTGAAAAGTTGGACTCAGATTGTTGGCAGCGTTTGTTGAACAGTTCATGATGATATTTTTACCGAAACTATCAGGTCCTGTTCAAGTTCCTCAATATTTTAAAAACAAATGATTTTTCTGCTGTGTTTGCAGCTCAAGACCACACAGTCTTTGGTGGGAAAAAAAGACATGTATGCGTAGAAAAAATAAAACCTTTATTTCTGGTAAATACGGGAGTTTCCAGAAACGATGACATGGCAGCCTATTTTGCGTATGGGACAGTGTGGAAAAAGCTGCCATGTCATCGTTTCTGAAACGTTCTATGACAGGTCTATAAATCTCTACTTTGGAAAGCATTAATTCAGTTTTGCTCACCAAAAGTGTTATGTGACTACAGTACATGGAAACGCAGCAGGAAATGTTAGTTTCACAAAATATCCAGGTTAGTGTTAGCCTGGCCCTCGCCATTCCTACGCAGCTCCGCTCAATTCTCATTTCCCTTGAAGGACATGGGTCTGGTATCAACCAGGCTAGGTTAGTGTGGACAGGGCTTCAACTGTAAAAAAGTGTTTTTGATCAATTCACAAACACAAACATGAAATTACAAAAGTGAGGACTGATCAGTGCTTAATCTACAGACAGTTAAAAATAGATCTGCATAAATATTAATATTTTAGCAACCATTAACAAACTGAGACGCCCATCTGAATGGAGGCACGTGCTGTAAATTACTCACAGAAGAAGTTTTTACTTTATGCAAGTCATAGTTCCCAGAGATATAAAGACCAGACACAAAAAAAAGGCCCGTTTTGTCAAACTCTGCTTGCAAACACTTTTAAAAGTTGAAATCTTTTGCAGGTTTTCACGTGCGTGCAGACGTCAAAGATTTTTCTTGATTTGGTCTCGAAGTGTTTGCAGCTTCTCCGATCAGTCAAAGGATCACTGATGAGTAAAGTATGTTTGTGCTTATATGTCATGTCTTATTTATTTTATGCCATGTGTCTACAGGGTTTCTTTTATTTTGTTCCCTCTGTACAGACATTTGGTCCATAGTGGTTGTTCAAAGTTCTTTATAAATAAAGTTGGCTTGAACTGGCTCGTGTTACAACGCAGCATTTAGCTTGTAAAATGAACCACATCCTGCCATTTACACAGCCTTTGCTTTAAACATGTTTGCTGACTCATCACACTTTCCTATCAAAGGAAGAAAAAAAGGAGTTCAAATAACAGGATGTGTTTGTGTCTTGATGTATTTATGTGTTGTGGTTCTTGATGTTTAGTTCTGTTCCTTCATTGTTTAGTTTTTGTGGATTCCTCTTATCATCGCTCACTCCCCTTCGGTTACTTTCAGCACCTCTGCTCAAGCTCCGCCCACTCTCACCTGTTCCCAGTCTGTTAACCATGTGTCTCCTCTTCCTCATCAGGCCCTGTCTATGTCCTCTCAGTTGTTATTCACGTTCCATACGAGTATTGTGCAGTTCACACGACACGTCCGGTCCATCCCTGTGGTCCCCTCGTGTATTGTGCTTGTGTTCCTCGTGATTATTCCTCGAGGTTTTTTGTAAACAGGTCTTGCTGCCACAACGCTTTGTTCTGTTTTAAATGGTTTATTTTGTGCTCGTGTTCTGCCTGCATTCTGTCCCAGCCTGGAACCAACCACGACACCAAGCTCTCGAGAAAAGCTCATTCCAGTCGCTAGTCCAAAGCCAACACGTTCCTAATGTTCTAGTAGCTGGTTCTCCAGGACACCCATAGATGTTCTTCCTCTGTTCCCTGATTGATTACCGTATTTTCTGCCGTACACATTGCACCGCCCTATAAGTCACATCAGTCCAAATATGTCTTATAAAGTGGAAAAATCCATAGTCGCTTCAGAGTATACGTCGCACTGTATGTAAATTATGCAAAAAAACTGTGACTTATAGATAAAAAAATACAGTAGATTTCTTCTGGTAACAAGAGGAGGTCTTAGTTTAGGACAAATGGTAATGTTATTGCTAATCAGAGTCAATCTCTTTATTAAGAACCAGTGGTGGGCCTCCCACCGCTAGGTAGCGCTATTGCGCTAATCCGCTTTTAGCGTAGCTAAATAATCTGTTAGCTTTACAGCGGATTGACTAAGTTTTATAATTCATAAGCGGATTTGTGCTATTTTTATTTAAAATGCAGTACCGCTAATAACTAATTATCTATCAGTAAAAACGAAATAACGTATTTACGAGCAGCGCCGGATGTGGTCCGTGACAAAAAAGCGTCCCCCTCAGTCTCTTGGTGTGTGCTCTCTCTATAGCAGTTAGCAGCCAGTGTGTTACTCTGGAGCCTTATTGCTTGTTTTCGAAGAGTCAGACGAAGACTTTTTAACATGGAGGGTGAACTGAACTTGTGGATGTTTCTCAGCGGCCTACGTGACGCGTCTGGATTTTAAAAAAAGTTCGCCACATTAGCACTCTTCAAAATGGCGTCCGCGACGGCCAAAGAAGCCAGGATTTTACAACAAAACACGGTAAAACAATTGTTTCTTTGCTGAGAAAAAATATATTTCATAGCTGACGTTATAGCACAAGTTTTTCTGAGCTTGAGAGTTTCACGAAATGGTCAAATCTGCTGGATTTAAAAAAAGTAGTTCACCATTAGGACTCTTCAAAATGGCGTCCGCGACGGCCACAGAAATTAAGAACATAAAATAGACAGGGCAGCAAACTTACATACTCAGGGAATCACAAGGAACTCAGGAGACAGAGGCAACAGGAGACAATGCCAGGACAATGATAAACACAGAGATACAGACTTATTTTTGATTTGATTTGATGTTCATTCATTCATTTTAAAAGAACAATACAAAACAGTTTCATCAGATACAAGGATGAATAGACTTTTAGCTGAATGGATGGATGGATAGACAGTTAGCTGGATGGCTGGATGGATGATCTTTAACAAGTTCTAAAATCATTAAAATTTAACCTCAGCTTGTGCCTCTGACCCAACAGAACCTCCTTCAGCAGCAGAATCCTCTGTGGTTCTCTGACTTCATCAGTCTCTCTCCTGGTTCTGGAGGAGTTCTGACCCACTCTTCTTTCCATTGTTGCTTCAGTTCTTTGAGGTTTCTGCTCAGCTCTCTGAAGGTTTCAGGTTCAGGTTCTGGGGCCTCATGTATCAACCGTGCGTGCGCACAAAAACCGTGCGTACGTCACTATCCACGCAAAACCCTGTATGTATCAAAACTGAACTGAACGTGAATATGTGCGCATCCAAGTACATTTCCACGCCAGCTCCAGTCCAGGCGTACGCACGTTTCTGTGGTTTGTGTTCCTTTGGCGACACCTACAGGTGATTCTGGAAACTGTTCATGATGGGGTAATAATGATCATTTCCACCCAAACACACATGATGAACAATTATTACATCCACATGGACGCAATCAGAATACAACCTGCAAAAAATATAAAAAACAGAAAGACTGAATAGTTCTGCACAGCTTAAATTCTTGTTTTTTGTTCATTTCTAGCTGTTTTAGCAGTTGAAGAACGTGATGCATGATGGGACAAGACGACATTCCTCTGTTGCAGGGTGTATTTAAATGAAAACAACGTTTGTCTTTATTTTTAATTCATTCCAGATTTAAAGAACACAAGAAAACTATTTAAAAAAAAACCACATGAAATCCTCTTTTGCCTTCATTTCATGTATAGTTTCATTTCATGTTGTTCATTCTAAATAGTTTTCTTGTGTTCTTTAAATCTGGAATGAATTTATAAAAAAAAAAAACTTTGTACCATGCAGGATTCGAACTCATGATCTTAGGGACGAAAGGCAGGCACGCTAACCACTGACCTATAGGCATGTTGAAATAATTGGGTCAACATGTCATTTAAAAGTGGACGGTTTGTTGTGCGCTGAGCGTGCCAAACAAAACCTTCTTCTGTGCCTCTCTACGTCACTCAGAAGTGTCTCCAGTTCACAGTCCGTGAAGTTACTCTTTTTTCCACGTTTCGACATGATTTGCAATAGAGCAAAGATGACATTCCTAACGTGCAGGGCATATTTAAATGAATTTGCATATTTATATTAGTGTCAAAGGCGGAGTCGGCCACTCTCTCATGTGCGCTCAATTCCACGTTGATTGTGATGTACAAAAGCAATGTGCGTGGATACCAGCGTATGCACAGTTTGATACATCTGGATTTTTTTGTGCGTACGCAGATTTCTGGATTTGACCGTGCGGCACTTTTCAGTAAGAAATCCACGCAAGTCTTTGTACATGAGGCCCCTGGACTCTGACTGGGCCGTTGATTTGATTTGATGTTTATTCATTCATTTTAAAAGAACAATACAAAACAGTTTCATCAGATACAAGAATACAAGTAGGATAAAATGAAAGGAGCAGAAAGAAGATGAAATCTTATTATATCTGCCCCTTATTTCACAGTTTGTTCAACCAATGATAACCTTCAAACTACATCACAAAATGAATAACTCTACTTAATTTTTCTAACTGTAATACACAAACACACTAAGCTACATCATATATAGTTTTTGAGCAAGTCCTTTTTGACCTTTTTCTTAAATGTATACATTGGGCAGCACGGTGGCACAACTGGTAGAGCTGCTGCCTCTCAGCGAGAAGGTTGCCGGTTCAAATCCCGGTCCGGGGCCTTTCTGGGTGGAGTTTGCATGTTCTCCCCGTGCATGCGTGGGTTTCCTCCGGGTACTCCGGTTTCCTCCCACAGACCAAAAAACATGCTTGTTAGGCTGATTGGTGACTCTAAATTGACCCTAGGTGTGAGTGTGAGAGTGGATGGTTGTTTGGTGTGAGTGAGACAGGTCCCTCTTGTAAATGAGTCCCCGTGACTCAACGAGGCTAGCCTGTATAAATAAAGGTTGAATGAATGAATGAATTGAATTTGCATTTTTAACATCACTCTCCAGAACATTCCACAATCCAACTCCCTGAATTGAGGTAGACCGTCCCTTTAAGCTGGTTCTGAATTGTGGTTTGATGAATATCTGTCCCTTTTGTAAGAATGTGGCTCCCTCTGGTGGTCGTCTCCTTTCGCCCACGACCTTTCGCCCATCACCTTGTCTTGCATGTTGTCTGTCTCAGGTGTGTATGATTTAGGTAATTGTCTTGCATGTTGTCTGTCTCAGGTGTTTATGATTTAGGTAATTAGTCTGTGTATATAAGTTTGCATTTGTGTGCATGTCTTTGTCGGGCCATTCGTCTTCCTACCCTGGTGTGTCGTGTCTTTGCAGCTCCTTGGTTTTTGTGAGTACAACTCCTCGTGTTGAAGTTTTTGTATTAAGCCACAGTTGAGCTTTTGAGTTTTTGTTATTAAATATTTTTGACTTTTTACTCGTGTCTCTGAGTGTCCGTCTGCACCATTTGGACTCACCCCCTCCCACACCACGCTGGATCATAACAGTAATGGCCCGACCAAAAACAGTGAGTCCAGCGGGCGGTACTTCCAGAGGCAGAAGGTGACGGTCTCCGCTCGAAGAGAGCAGCCGTCACAGACGTGATCCCTGCAGCTGCAGTTCCTGCGGCCGCTCTTATGCCTGCTGCAGTCTCCGTAGTTTTTCCACCTCCTGCAGTCTCTGTTTCATCAGTACATGGATCACACCCAGTTCAGACTTATTTTTCTCACCTGCCCGTTCTTTTTTTTCCCCTCGCCGTCTGGTGCCGGAGTGCGCCGCTGAGGTTTCGCCGTCTGCAGAGGTCCTGCGCCGCTGTTCGCCTCTTCGCCTTCCAGGGGGTCCCCGCGCCGAGGATGACGCCTCTACTGTTCTTCGGAGGGTCTCCGCGCTGGGGACACCTCTGCTTCGTGGGTGCTCGCGCCGCTGATGCCTCGGCGTCTACAGGGGGTTCACGCGCTGACGACGCCTCTACTCGCTTCGGAGGGTCCTCTCGCCGCTGTGCCTCGACGTCTGCAGGGGTTTCCCGCGCCAGGTGACGCCTCTACTGTCTTCGGAGGGTCCTCGCGCCGGTGACATCACTGCTGCAGTGGGTCCTCGCTCTTCCGACGCCTCCGCTTCGATGGAGGGTCCCCACATCGATGACGTCTCCACGTCCGATGACGTCACTACGTCCAATGTCCGATGACGTCACTACGTCCGTTGACGTTTCTACGTTTTGACGCTTGTTAGTTTTCTGGGTTTAGTCTTTATTTAATTCTGGTTTTTGTATGTTTTTGCTTTGTGTTTGGCTTTTTGTCCCTTGTCCTGTTCCCCTGTCCCTGTGTTCTCCTTTCGCCCATCGCCTGGTTGTTGGGGGTGTTCCTTGGGGACGCCTGGGGGCGTCTTTGAGGGGGAGGTACTGTAAGGATGTGGCTCCCTCTGGTGGTCGTCTCCTTTCGCCCACGACCTTTCGCCCATCACCTTGTCTTGCATGTTGTCTGTCTCAGGTGTGTATGATTTAGGTAATTGTCTTGCATGTTGTCTGTCTCAGGTGTGTATGATTTAGGTAATTAGTCTGTGTATATAAGTTTGCATTTGTGTGCATGTCTTTGTCGGGCCATTCGTCTTCCTACCCTGGTGTGTCGTGTCTTTGCAGCTCCTTGGTTTTTGTGAGTACAACTCCTCGTGTTGAAGTTTTTGTATTAAGCCACAGTTGAGCTTTTGAGTTTTTGTTATTAAATATTTTTGACTTTTTACTCGTGTCTCTGAGTGTCCGTCTGCACCATTTGGACTCACCCCCTCCCACACCACGCTGGATCATAACACCTTTAAGATTGTAATAACTTTGTCTAAATTTCTTTGGATATTTAAAGGTAATGTGTTATTATGAGCCCTATACATAACTGATAAAATACTATATTCTACCAATTCCTGGAATTTCAATAAATTTAGCTGAAGAAACAAGGTGTTTGATGGGTGACTGAAATGTTTTCTGGTGATTACTCTTACAGCTCTCTTTTGTAAAATAAAAACAGGCTTTGTAATTGTTTTGCACGCTTTTCCCCAAACCTCAATACAATAGATTAAATGTGGAACAATGATTGTGTTATACAACATATACAGAGCTTTATCAATTAAAAAATCCCTGACTTTATATACAGGTACATGAACACACAGCATGACAATCACAAACACCTGGACAACAAAATGGAGGAGATAAGCAAGACAATTAACAGAGAGACCAGGGAGTGTAGGGATGGGGACCCACCACCTGAGAGCAACATGCTTACAACTGTTATCTTGAAGTTCTAGGGTGTAGAGAGCCACAGAAACGGTTATGGTAGGCCGGATTTGGCCCACGGGCCTTGAGTTTGACACATGCGATCTAGTGGTACTAAAAGTAACAAAAGAAGAAAAAAAAACAGCCAAATATGTCTGCAGTTTAGCTAACAGACTTTGGAATGGGTACATTTTGTCCTTGTCAAACCTGTTGAAGAGAACCAAACTAAATACTCTGAAACTCAAACAACTTACTGTATAACAGTTCATGCACCGCTAGTTGGCAGTGTAGTGCAAATATTGCATAACTTGCTGCTACCAATTGTTGAATTTAATTAGCGGATTAGAATTAGCTTCCCCTAATTTTCATAAGACATTAGTGCTTTTGAAATTGCGGACCTAAATAAATTAATTAGTGCTTTAGAAATAGCTGAACTAATTTTTGGATTAGCATTGCCCACCACTGTTAAGAACAATTTTCGTTGGTAAAAAAGTCAGAAATATTATAGACTGTAGGGTCAGTCTGTGATCTCTTAATAATGAAGCTCCTTTATATCTTAATGTTTATGTTTATGTTTATTAAATTTGTTCATTTTTTTTACAAAAGAAACACAATACAAGACAATCCCATAAATGATAATGTACAAAATATAAAAAAATGAAAGGTAGCAGAAAGAAGAATAAATCTTATTATATCTGCCCCTTTTTTCAAACAATCAGATTAAACAATAATAATCTTCCACCAACAGTACAAAATGACTAACTCTTTCTAATTTTCTAACTAATACAATACACATTACGTCATTTCATATATATTTTTTTTAACAAATTCATTTTGATCATTTTCTTAAATGTAAACATTGACTTGGCATTTTTAACTACATTCTCCAAGCCATTCCATAATCTAATTCCCTGGATTGAGGTAGAACGTCCCTTCAAACTAGTTCTGAATTGTGGTTTTACAAACATCTCTGTCCCCTTAAGATTATAACAACTTTGTCTTTTAACAAAATGCATTTGGATATTTAAAGGTAATGCATTATTCTGAGCCCTATACATAACTGATAAAATATTATAATCTACCAAATCATGGAACTTCAATAACTTCAGTTGATAAAATAATGTACTAGATGGATGACAGTAATGTTTTCTAGTGATAATTCTTACAGCTCTTTTCTGTAATACAAAAATAGGCTTTGTGATTGTTTTACACGCTTTCCCCCAAACATCAATACAATAGATTAAGTGTGGAACAATGATTGTGTTATACAACAAATACAGAGCTTTATCATTCAATAGGTCTCTGACTTTGTACAGTACTGCAATCGATTTAGCTATTTTTATTCTTACAGAATTTATGTGTTGTTTCCATGTCAGTTTGTCATCAATGATAACACCCAAAAACTTCACCTCACTCACTCTACAAATCTCAACACCCTCAATTTTGAGTGGAACATCAACAGTTTTCTTTTTATTACTGAATATCATGTAATTAGTTTTTTCTAGATTTAATGATAATTTATTGATTTTAAACCAAGTTTGTATTTTGACAAATTCTGTCTTTATCAATTCCAACATTTGTTCTACATCTTCACCTAAACAGAAAAATGTGGTATCATCAGCAAAAAGTACACATTTAAGGAGTCCTGACACATTTATCAAGTCATTCACATATAAAATAAATAGCTTTGGTCCAAGTACAGAGCCTTGGGGAACTCCACATGTGATATTACAGAGGTCAGATCTTACATCATTTATTTGTACAAATTGTTTCCTATCTTTTAAATAGCTAGATACCCACTGTAATGCTGGTCCTCTAATACCATATTTGTTCAATTTTTCAAGGAGAATGGTGTGATCAATAGTATCAAATGCTTTTTTTAAATCAACAAAAATACTGACACAATATTGTTTTTGATCGACAGCAGTAGTTATTTGTTCCATTAATTCCATGAGAGCCATTGATGTAGAGTTTTTTGCTCTAAACCCATACTGACTGTTGCTTAGAATATTTTGTTTATCTATAAATTGATCTAGTCTGTTCACAAATAGTTTTTCAAGAATTTTTGAAAACTGTGGTAACAAGGATATAGGTCTATAATTGTTGAACACACATTTATCACCATTTTTAAAAAGAGGAACTACCTTAGCTACTTTCATATTATCTGGAAATATTCCTGTTGAAAATGATAAATTACATATATATGTAAACGGCTCAATAACATGGCTCATTATGTCCTTTACAAACATCATATCCATGTCCACCCAGTCTTTTGATCTCTTGTCTGTAAGATTTTTTACTACATTCATTATTTCCTCTTTGTTAGTTCCATTTAGAAGAATACTGTTTGCACAACCTGTAATTGAATGGCTCACATTATTATCTACTTTTGGTATTTTAGCTGCAAGGCTTGATCCATCCATCCATCCATTTTCGTCCGCTTATCCGGGGTCGGGTCGCGGGCCTAAGTAGGGAGGCCCAGACTTCCCTCTCCCCAGCCACATGGAGCAGCTCCTCTGGGGGAATCCCAAGGCGTTCCCAGGCCAGCCGAGAAACATAGTCCCTCCAGCGTGTCCTGGGTCTTCCTCTGGGTCTCCTCCCGGTGGGACATGCCCGGAACACCTCACCAGGGAGGCGTCCAGGAGGCATCCTAACCAGATGCCCGAGCCACCTCAACTGGCTCCTCTCGATGTGGAGAAGCAGCGGCTCTACTCCGAGTCCCTCCCGGATGACTGAGCTTCTCACCCTATCTCTAATGGTGTGTTCACACAGAGCAGCGTTTTGAACCTCCAAAATGCTCCTCACGCACGCAAGTGGACGCACTTGTGAATGTAGCGTGTTCAAAACTGAACGCCAGAAGCCAGAAGCTGCTGGGTGTGTGGGAGGAGCTTACCGGTACACAGAGCCCTGCACACGGAGTCCTGCTCACTCCGCCAGGCGAGGAGGAGCTGTTTATTTCCGTCTCTGTCGAGCAGACTTGACTGGTCGTGAAGGACTTGTCGCGAACACACAGCTACAATGAGTTTCTCTTCCATAGTTCACGAGCTCGCGGGTCTTTTCTTTTTTTTTTCCGACAAACAATACGTCACATAGTGCGCGCGCACCCTCGTTTCCGCGTCACATAGGGACTCTCCCACTGCCCCCTCTCTTCTGCCCCCCGACTCTCCCTGATTGGTTGACACACCAACCAATCAGGTGGAGTTGAGCGGCGTTTGAAAAGTTTGAACCGCGAAATCTTCAACATGTTGAATGCTCGGTTTGGAGGTGGAAGCCGGTTCACGTGCACGAAAAAACGCTACTCAGCACGCTCAACACGCACGCGACCTGAAGCCAGACGCCAGGAGGTGGCTGGAAGTGCGTCCACCATTGATTTTACATGGAGGCTGGAAGCTTGCAGCTTGAAAACGCTGCTCTGTGTGAACACACCATAAGGGAGAGTCCATACACACTGCGGAGAAAACTCATTTCAGCCGCTTGTATCCAAGGCTTGATCCAACATTCACAAAATATTGATTAAAACAATTTACAATTTCATTTTCATCATGAACTTCATCGTTGTCTTTTACAAAATATTTTGAAATACCAGTTTTTGCTTTATGATTCTTCAGAACACTATTCATTACTCGCCATGTTGCTTTCATATCACCATTACTTTTATCTAATAATTTACTATAATATTCTTTCTTATGTTTCCTTATAATCCCTACTAATTTATTTTTATACTTTTTATATTTTTCTTCAGCGTTCTGAGTTCGCAATTTCAAGAAACATGAATACAAATAATTCTTTTTTTACAAGCATTTCTCAACCCTTTTGTCATCCATGGTTGGTCAACGATATTTCTCTTTGTATGATTTGTTTGCACACAATTCTTTTCATACAGAGCTTCCAAGATATTCATAAACTCATCATATGATCTGTTCACATCATCAACATACACATCATTCCAGTCTTGTTTATCTAGATCCTCTTTCAATTTTTCCAAAACTTTTTTTGATGTGTTTATGATCTTTTTCTTCTTTGTAACTGCTTTTGTGATGCTTTGATCATTTTTATAGATTGTGAAAACTGGTAAATGATCACTTAAGTCGGTCGTTAAAATACCACCTATCACATCCCCATTTGTTATATTTGTGAAAATATTATCAATTATTGTGGCACTATGAGTTGTAATTCTTGTTGGCTTTGATATCAACGGATACATATTTAAACTGTACATTGAGTTTATAAATATACTGATGTTATTTGAATCTGTTTTATTTCCCATATCAATGTTAAAGTCTCCACACAAAAAAACTTTTTTATTAAAACTCTTCTCCAATAGCTCCAAGATTTTATCAGTGAATATTTCTATATTTGATCCTGGTGATCTATATACACAACTTATTATTATGTTTTTATCGTTTTTGTTTATTATTTCTATTGTTATCATTTCCATAATATTATCAACAATTATTGACATTTCACTGTTTAATTTACATTTGATTTCATTATTAACAAATAGAGCGACTCCACCACCTCTTTTATTATTTCTGTTCATATGAAATAATTCATACCCTTCGATGTGAATATTATTTGTGTTTTCATCATTGAGCCATGTCTCTGACAGTGCTATTATCGTAAAAGTTCTATTTAACTGTTTTAAGTAATCTGTTATTTTGGATATATTTGCATTTATACTTCTGCTATTAAAGTGAATAATAGAAAGAACCCATTTGATATATTGATGTCATTAAACTGCTCTTCATTATAATATTATAATATTAATATTCCTTGAAAAACTGAACAAATATGGTATTAGAGGACCAGCATTACAGTGGTATCTAGCTACTTGAAAGATAGGAAACAATTTGTACAAATAAATGATGTAAGATCTGACCTCTGTAATATCACATGTGGAGTTCCCCAAGGCTCTGTACTTGGACCAAAGCTATTTATTTTATATGTGAATGACTTGGTAAATGTGTCAGGACTCCTTAAATGTGTACTTTTTGCTGATGATACCACATTTTTCTGTTTAGGTGAAGATATAGAACAAATGTTGGAATTGATAAAGACAGAATTTGTCAAGATACAAACTTGGTTTAAAATAAATAAATTATCATTAAATCTAGAAAAAACTAATTACATGATATTCAGTAATAAAAAGAAAACTGTTGATGTTCCACTCAAAATTGAGGGTGTTGAGATTTGTAGAGTGAGTGAGGTGAAGTTTTTGGGTGTTATCATTGATGACAAACTGACATGGAAACAACACATAAATTCTGTAAGAATAAAAATAGCTAAATCGATTGCAGTACTGTACAAAGTCAGAGACCTATTGAATGATAAAGCTCTGTATTTGTTGTATAACACAATCATTGTTCCACACTTAATCTATTGTATTGATGTTTGGGGGAATGCGTGTAAAACAATCACAAAGCCTATTTTTGTATTACAGAAAAGAGCTGTAAGAATTATCACTAGAAAACATTACCGTCATCCATCAAGTACATTATTTTATCAACTGAAGTTATTGAAGTTCCATGATTTGGTAGACTATAATATTTTATCAGTTATGTATAGGGCTCAAACCGAGCCCTATACTCTGAGAACCGATCAACAGAGGACGCCATCTCCTCCGTGGTCCACACTGCTCTCACCCACCTGGATCAGAAGGACTCATACGTGCGTCTGCTCTTTGTGGACTTCACATCTGCCTTCAACACCATGATCCCCCAAACTCTGATAGACAAACTATCCACACTTGGACTAAGCCCCTCTATTTGTAACTGGGTCTTAGACTTCTTAACAGACAGACCACAGTCCGTGAAGATCCACAACTTCTCCTCCTCCACCATCACCCTCAGCACTGGCTCTCCTCAGGGATGTGTGCTGAGCCCTCTTCTGTTCACTCTGCTCACATATGATTGTATAGCCACACATCCAGGCTGTCATATTGTTAAGTTTGCAGATGATACAGCTGTGGTGGGATGCATCACAGATAATGATGAATCCAGCTACAGACAGGAGGTGGAACATCTGGAGAGCTGGTGCAAAGAGAACAACCTTCACATGAATGTGAAGAAGACGAAGGAGATGATTGTGGACTTCAGAAGGAACAAACACACCCACACCCCACTGTATATAGGTGGATCTGCGGTGGAGGTGGTCTCCAGCTACAAATACCTGGGTGTACACTTGAATGATAACCTCAGCTGGAGCAATAACACCACCAGCCTGATCAAGAAAGGTCATCAGAGACTCTACTTCCTCAGACGGCTGAGACGAGCCGGTCTGAGAAGCCCAGTCCTCACCTCGTTCTACAGGTGTGCAGTGGAGAGCGTCCTGTGCTCCAGCATCAACGTGTGGCATGGAGGCTGCACAGTTGCAGAGAGAAAAGCTCTGCAGAGAGTGGTGAAGGCTGCACAGAAGTCTGTGGGAGTCAGTCTCCCCACCATCACAGACATTTACACCTCCAGATGCAGAAAAAGAGCCACCTGCATCATGAAAGACCTCACTCACCCAGCACACTCACTCTTTGCACCACTCCCCTCGGGACGGAGGTTGAGGAGCATCAAATGTAGAACCACTAGACTGAGAAACAGCTTCTACCCTGAGGCTGTCAGACTCATGAATAAATAAATAATAAGAATAAACACTGCAAAATGTCACATCATACTGATACTGTACTGATCTGTTTCTTGTTGCTGCGTTCATCTGTGACCATCTGCTCATGTTCGTGCTGCTGTTTATAATGATGTTTTTCTACTACATTAGGGCTTAGTGTATTACTAGCTGATGTGATGTCTCTCTTAGTTAATCCTAGATGTTATTATTGTATTTCTCTTGCATTTGTTGTTGGATGTAACTGGGACCCTGTGTACATAATCTCGTTTTCAACACATGTACTACATGCGGTGCAAATGACAATAAATTCTCTCTGACTCTGACTCTGACTCTGACTCAAAATACAGTAATGCATTACCTTTAAATATCCAAATGCATTTTGTTAAAAGACAAAGTTGTTATAATCTTAAGGGGACAGAGATGTTTGTAAAACCACAATTCAGAACTAGTTTGAAGGGACGTTCTACCTCAATCCAGGGAATTAGATTATGGAATGGCTTGGAGAATGTAGTTAAAAATGCCAAGTCAATGTTTACATTTAAGAAAATGATCAAAACGAATGTGTTAAAAAAATATATGAAATAGCGTAATGTGTATTGTATTAGTTAGAAAATTAGAAAGAGTTAGTCATTTTGTACTGTTGGTTGAAGATTATTATTGTTTAATCTGATTGTTGGAAAAAAGGGGCAGATATAATAAGATTTATTCTTCTTTCTGCTACCTTTCATTTTTTTATATTTTGTACATTATCATTTATGGGATTGTCTTGTATTGTTTCTTTTGTAAAAAAAAAAGAACAAATTTAATAAACATAAACAAACATAAACATAATATTCGCTATCTTTTATTACAGGAAAAAATTTGCATAAATTACATCTTCAACATTATATATTCTAGGTTCTGAGTCTTCGTATGTTGTCATGTTCTAATGTATTTGTTCATTTCACTGTATATTATGTCCATTTTGTGTGTAAGTTGTTTCATTGATTAGTGATTTGTCATCTCCTGAGTTCCTCCAAGTTTTTCCAGATCCTTCAGCTCTTTTATCATTTTAGGTTCATGTGTTTTGATAAAGATGTTTCCATTTCTTGTCCATGTTGATACTATTTTGTTCTCTTTTTTTAACAACCTTGCTTCACATGCAATGTTTCCATTTTTATATCTTAATAAGTCCTTGTTTTGTCTAACAGAGCGCTTCTCTTTGCATTTCTAAAGTTAGATACCATACCATAACAATTTATTTATAGAGCACTTCAAACAGCAACGAGGCCATCCAAATTGCTGTTCAATAGAAACAAACAAGCACAGCAGACAGGAAAACATAAAATTAAAATATAGATACAAATAGCAACTAAAACGGTGAACAGTGTATATTACAGAGAGGATCAAAACAAATCACATCGTGTTAAAGGCAAGAGAATAGAAGTGGGTTTTCAAGCGAGACTTAAAGACTGTGAGAATGGGAGCCTGCCTGACACTCAGTGGCAACTCATTCCAGGCTTGGACCTGCAACAGAAGCCGTTTTCGCACTGCACAGCCCTCCCCGGCCCAGCTCGTCCCGGGTTGTCCCTGAGCCCAGCCTGGCCCGCCCCCGCTCATTTCGCATTGTGCGGAGAGCTGCCTTGCAGTGGGTGGGGAGTTCTCTTGAAGTGGGTGGGGAGTTCTCTTGAAGTGGGTGGGGAGTTCTTGTAAGTGTGTGCGCTTGGTGTGTGTTAAGAGAGGTGGAAAGAGAAGGGATGGAGACGCCACTAATGTCGAACCGGTTAACACCATAGACTTAATATGCCTGTGGTTAACACAAACTCTCTTTTTTTTATCCAATAAAAGACAAATGTAAAATAAGTTCAACCGAGTGAGGTTCGAACCCGAGTCGAGATAAAACTTGGAGTGGCAAACTGACGCGCTTCCAGTGAACCACCGGGTATGTTGCTCTTTCAAGTTCCACTTTTCCTTTTAATGGATCGCCCCTCATAAAATCCTGGCTAAGCCCATGTAAAATAAGCTGATTTGTAATCAGTTATTAACAAAAATTAAACTCAGAAACACTAACATATATATTCAGCTAACAAATGTTTTTTAGGCGTTTCCAGTGGTGGGCATATGAACGCTAGAGAGCGCTAAAGCGCTAATCCACTTACAGTGGACATAAACTTTTTGTCAGCGTTTTTGTGGTTTGACTAACTTTTATAATTCATAAGCGGATTTGTGCTATTTTTATTTAAAATGCAGTACCGCTAATAACTAATTATCTATCAGTAAAAACCAATAAACTTATTTAGAGGCTCTTATTCTGGCTCTGTTGCTGCTAGTTTTACCTTTTTCCCCACCGTAAAGAGCAGAGAGGAGGGAGGGTTGGAGGGGGAGGGAGCAGAGCGGAGAACAGACTCGGATCTACCATGTAGGTAAATGATGCCGTTGCCTGGGGATCCCAATCAGCATGGGGCCCCGGCCCCGCCGCGCCCCGGCCAGTCACCTACATCCCTAACATTGATCCTGCTTGTTAATGTACATTTAACATAAAAATAATTATAGTTACGATGAAAACGATCATTAAATACGCAATAAAAAACGGTCGATTTCTTTATCCCCCTACTAAAAATGGACTATTCCATCTTGACATCTTCCGGGTCAGAGGTGAACTCAGGGGCTAATTCTGTGGCTAGCTGTTTGTGCTGGGTACTTGGATAAATCCGCAGAGAACCCCGCTGTTTCAAGCCAAATTAACGCGGCCGGAGGATTTTATTGTGTGTTTTGTGTCGACCATTCGACGGTGAGTCGTTAGTTTTATGTATTTTAGTTACTTTTCATTAAATCTGTTGACTACCTATAGAATCTTGACATCTTCCGGGTCAGAGGTGAACTGGACGCTGAACTCTGTGTCCAGCTGGTTGTGCTGGGTTACTAATGGATAAATCCGCAGAGAACCCCGCTGTTTCAAGCCAAATTAACGCGGCCGGAGGATTTTATTGTGTGTTTTGTGTCGACCATTCGACGGTGAGTCGTTAGTTTTATGTATTTGGGTTACTTTTATGTATAAATGCGGTGGCGACACACCCGTGTATTTGAGATTTAAAAGTGGTTTTAGGGATTAAAAGATCATTCTATTTTTTGTTAATTTCGTGGCCGAATAGAATATATGTACGTAAAGTATTAAATAAATCCTTTGATTTTTGTAATTTCATCCTTTTAGGATCATTTTTGTTACTTTTCAGTTGGCAGTGTAGTGCAAATATTGCATAACGCTGCCGGCTATATATAAATATATATATATATAATATATAAATATATAAATAGCGGATTAGATTAGCTTCCCCTAATTTTCATAAGACATTTGTGCTTTTGAAATTGTGGACCTAAAAAAATTAATAAGCGTTTTAGAAATTGTGGAACTAATTTTTTAATTAGCGGTGCCC
>JBBPBX010037286.1:16578-31006 GCA_038048925.1 Garcialebias charrua | reverse complement strand
ACACACACACACAAATAAAATTCTCACTCTTTGGCTTTTTGAAAAGTTGGCAGCCCTGTACTTTACCCGCTTATTTTTTTGTGGATTGCTGGTGTCCATTCACCAGTTTTCTGTACTCCCCCTCTTTGCCCCCAAAATCCTGGAGTTACATAAGATAAACCTGTTATGGTAATAAAACTATCATTCATTTTTCAGAAAACACAAAAAATTATGAAATACCGTATTTTCCGGAATATAGGTTGCGGCTTTTTGCCTAATTTGCCCTGCGACCTATGGAGAGGTGAGACCTATTTATGGATTTTTTCCCATATTTTTAGACCAATTTTTGGCTCAGTTGTGACCGATTTTCATTTTGGCAGAAAATGGTGCAGTACCACTTTTGTCCGCTAGGGGACACTTCCAGAGAGTCCACCGACCGTTTCCAGCTCATGTGTCCGAAAAAAAGCCTCCTCTGCTCGGACTGACTCTGTCGCTGCCCGGCCTCCTGCTCTGGAGGTAACTACTGTTAGCTCTGTGTTTGTTAGCAAGATAAGTCAAGAACCACTCGGCGGATTTTTATGAAACTTACAGAATGTAATCACTGTATGGACATTTACAAGTGAGTAGCTTTATGAGATGTTTGAGATTTAAAAAAAAAAGATCTTTTATTAGCGGTTAGCTACCGTAAACAGATTCCTACCATTTAGATAAATAGCTCATAAACCGCTCGGCGGATATTTTCTCTGCACCCAGAGTGTAATTATATGGCTTTAAAGGGGACCACACATGCAAAATTCACTTTTTAATGTTTTTTTACTAAACTTTGGGTATTTACTTCATAAAAAAACAGTCCTTGTGCCAAAAAAATGCACCCAGTGGTTTATTTACTCTAAGTAGATTTATTTATTTTTGATAAATACACCAGGATTCACACTTCCTGCATTTATTGACGTCACAAGCCGCCAGCCAATCAGATCAAACCTGAGTCCAGCCCCTCACCTAGCAACCCCTGGTTAGGCTCAACCCACTTCTGTATTAAACACATGACTGTTGTTTTTCATGATTTCATCTCATCTTTTGTTTATATGTTCTTAATTTCATGTGTACAGCACTTTGTTGCAGCTGTGTTTTTTTAAATGGCTTTATAAATAAAGTATAATTGTTATTTTTATGTTTTAGTTCAATTTTTAGTGTATTTGCGATCGCTGCCAACGCGCAGCCGGCAAAAATTAAACGAGCGGACCACAGGCGGAAGGACCGGGTTCGACGGGACCCTCTTCCGGCGCGATGGAGCGGAGCTTCAACTGTACAGCCTTGCAGCAGCCTCGCAGCAGGCTCGCAGCAAGAGGACCTTCTCCTTACAGATTAATTTACGGGAGACACTTGGTGAACTTTGTGTTGTCTTCACTGGAACAGCGATAACTCCCAAAATCTCATCGCGTGCAACGAGCGGAGCTGGCGAAAACCGGAAGAGGAACAAGCTAACATTAGCTTCGGATTCGGGTGGTCTAATGCTAAAAGGAGCAGCAAACTGCGGCGCGCTCAGACGGGTTTCGGTAAGTTATCTTAAGCTAACACTAACAGTAAGTCAAATGAGTAATAAAAAAAGAGCTAATTTTAAAACAACAACACATTACAGATACTGGCTGTTACAGAGGGCGTGAACAGATCGTTGAAGGGCGTGGACTTCAAGAAACCGGTCGTTCAAAACGAAAGTTAAAAATGGCAGAATTAAAAAGGGTATAATTGATTATCTAATAATTATTTTGTGCATTAAATTGAAGGAATAGGGTCTGGATATCCCACAGAAATACCATAAAAATTTAAAAAATACATCTGAGGTCCCCTTTAAGCAGTGTTGTAGTCTACGTGATACTCGGGTATACCCACTAGAAAAACTTAAGAATTTCAGTATACCCACTTAAAAGTGCCCAATGGTACATGACATACCATTAGGTACATGTTGATACGTTAAACGACAGTTAAACACTTCTGTAACAATTTATTGGTGTGCAGTGCTTTTCTTTGATACTGTTTTATAAATTATATAACATGTTTTTAATACAAAGCCAGCTGTTGTACAAAGTTTGTTGTTCATTTATTCAAATATAAGCATCAGAGAAATTTGGAACTGTTCAATATGCTTTTTTCATTCAACCTTTATTTAGTCAGGTAAATCTTTTGAACCTCATGGGCTCATTTACAAAAGCGACCTGCTAAAACTAAAGAACAATGAACAGCAGTGATAGAATTTCATAAAATAATACGCTAAAATCAAAATAAATTGACGGTTACACTTTATTAACCAGTGTACTTTGGTTTCTAAGCACGGTATGCCTACAAAAATGTAGACTACACCACTGGCTTTAAGTTACAAACTGTTGCCCTGGAGAAAACATGAGATAAAATTAGATTTTTTATTCGTTGTTTTAGACGGAATCGTCTTGTGTTAGCTTCCGTTTTATTTCCGTGTACCGTATTTTCCGGAATACAGGTCGTGGCTTTTTATCATTTTTTCATGGCCTGCGACCTATATTCAGGTGCGACCTATTTATGGATTTTTTCCTATTTATTGTCAATAATTAGACAATGTGACCTATATTCCGGCGCGACCTATATTCCAGAAAATATGGTATTATTTTAGCAAATGGCTAATGAACCACTCGGCTAATAAACCACTAACCCTTGTGCTATAATGTCAGCTATAAATTTTAGCAAACAAATAATTGTTTTTACCGTGTTAATCTTCTTGAAAGCCTTGCTTTGCGCTCATGTGGGAGACATTTGCAACAGAGCTAAAGACTCGATCCATATTTCCGAGTTGTCTCAGCGGTGACGCGCCACGTCGACGGTGACGTAGGTGCGACCTATATTCCGGTGCAATCTATTTATGTATTTTTCCAATTTTTGGGCAATTGGACAATGCAAACTATATTCCGGTGCGATCTATATTCCGGAAATACGGTAATGCAAAAGCACGACTTTCAACAAAACGAGGTCGCCAATTGGGTGTTCAACATTGAGTTAATTTAAAATGTAATCTATAAAGTTAATTTATTTCTGAGTTCTTGACAACGTAGAGACAAACTTAAAACGATGTTCAGTGGGGTTTTTTTTTTTTTTGGTTGGCAGGTGTGTCGTTTGAGCCAGGCAGCATGGGGTTCAACATGGCTGCTGGAGGTTTCTGGTCCAGCTGACAGCATTTCTATTCAGATTTTGAGAATGTCGGCCATGTTTGTCCATCATAATAATAATTTTGTAAAAATAATGTTTTTTATTGCTCATAAACACAGCAACACATCAGAGCGCAGAGCTTTCATTGATGGATTTATTCAGAATGTGTTGTTGGAGCGTCGTTTGGATCCGCAGCCGACGCTCAGCAGACGTCTCCTTCTTCTGAGCGTTAAAAACAAAAAACACTAAGCTAACATCGGCGTTTTCACTTTAGTCCTTCAGTTTCAGGCCGGCGGTCATAAAGCATCGTAGTCGTCGTCGTCTTCGTGCTTCCTCTTCAGTGAATCCCCGCCGGCGTTCTGCGACACCACGTTGGTGGTGATGAGGATGTTCTTGGAGCCAATCAGAGACGGGTTGATGAGGACGTTGGAGACGGCGGGGGTGGACGGCGTGGCTGTCGGGACAAACAGGAGGTGTCAGCATGTTAATGTGAACAACCAACAATAATACCCTGATGCATGCTCAATAATCCAGGTAGAAAAATCTAAAAAAGCTAAGTCTGGTCCTCTGGACATTCAAAAAACAAAACAAAAAAAATTGTAGAAACGTTTCGTCTTTCGTCCGAAAGACTTCCTCAGTCTGAGCTGCTGTATTCAGCTCAGTCTTATAAATAGCACCCTCTCACAGTGGATCAACCAGTTGGCTGATGACAGCCGAAACCAGCTGCTCACATGATCAAGGAGGACCATCAGCCTAACGATGGATCGTTAGCACCCTGATGGTTGTTTGCTATTCACAGAGGGCTGAGTGATACTAGCAATAACAGCATTGTAAGAGGGGGACAGTTGAACCCGGAGGCCTCCACCTCTGTTTAATGATGGACGGTTTCTTTTCACAAAGATGGCCTCCTTTACTCCTCTCTCAAACCATCGTTCCTCTCTATCAAGGATGTGAACATCTTCATCCCTGAAAGAGTGACCGCTGGCCTGGAGATGAGTGTAGACCGCAGAGTCCTGACCTGATGATGTTGATCTTCTGTGCTGGGCCATCCTTTTGGCCAGTGGCTGTTTAGTTTCCCTGATATAAGACTGATCACAGCCCTCCTGACACTGAACAGCATACACAATATTACTCTGTTTGTGCCGGGGGACTGGATCTTTGGGATGAACCAGTCTTTGCCGTAATGTATTTTGGGGTTTAAAAGCTACTGGGACGTTGTGTTTAGAAAATAAACGTCTCAATGTCTCTGAAACTCCCGCAACATACGGAATGACCTGTTCCTGCAGTTTTTTATAAATAAGGTTGTTACCACAAGGGCCCAGACTGCATACCTGCATACTCAGAAGGGATGAAAAAGGTGACAAACGTTGCGCCAACTAGGGCTGGGCCATATCATATTTTTCCCGGTTTTACCGGGCAAAAAAGCTTGCCCGGGCAAAAAAGTTATATCATGCTAATTTCACTTTAGGGGTGCAATTGACTGTTATTTCCTTCTCCTTTTCTCCGTTCTCAGTCAGTGAGGTAAATAAACTGTTAAAAGATCTTGATCCTAAAAAATCTGCAGGTCCAGATGAACTTCCACCTTATTTCTTAAGGCTGGCTGCTCATATCATCACAGTCCCTGTGACCCACATCTTTAATCTGTCCATAAGCCAAAACACCATTCCGGATGCTTGGAAAACAGCATTTGTTCTTCCTTTGCTGAAGGGAGGTGACCCCACCTCACTGAACAATTATCGACCGATCTCTAAACTCTGCATCTTAGCCAAGGTTCTAGAAAAACTGATAAACTCTCAGATCAAAAATTATCTGGACTCATTTAACATCTTACCTCTTCATCAATCTGGTTTCAGGAAAAAACACAGCACAACAACTGCTTCTCTGAAGGTTCTGAATGATGTTGTTGAAGCATTGGATGCTAAGGACTATTGTGCTGCACTTTTCTTAGACCTGTCTAAAGCTTTTGACACTGTGGATCATAACATCCTGTGTCATAAGCTCTCAGAAATCGGTTTCTCTGATCACACCATCGGTTGGTTTTCTAATTATTTTTCCAATCGGAGGCAATGTGTTCAACATAACGGTACTTCTTCCAGCTATTTAACAGTTAAAAATGGTGTACCACAAGGCTCAGTTTTAGGACCAACCCTCTTTACAATCTACATAGCTAATGTAGGTCAGAGCATCCCTGATGCATCCTTACATTTCTATGCTGATGATACAGTTGTTTACTGTCGAGCTAAAACAGTAGCTAAGGCTTTCCAGTTACTGCAATCCGCTTTTGACATCATCCAGTCAGATTTGTTCCGTCTCAAACTTGTCCTAAATGCTGATAAAACAAAAGGGATGTTTTTTTCAAGTAGGAAGTCGGTCCCAGCAGATCTTCCTCTGATTTTATCCTCAAATGGTGTCCCTATTGAGTTTGTTGATTCCTATAAATATTTGGGTATCCTGGTCGATTCGCATCTCTCTTTTAAACTCCACGTGGAAAACCTAGTGAAGAAACTGAAAGTTAAACTGGGTTTCTTTTTCAGAAATAAATCATGTCTAACACTGAATGCTAGGAAACGCCTTGTATCTGTGACTTTCCTTCCCTCCATTGATTACGGTGACATTCTCTACATGAATGCTCCTACAAGCACCCTGCAGATGTTGGATGTGGTCTATCATGGTGCACTAATGCCCCTTTTCCACTACCGGCCCAGAGCGGCCCAGTCTGGTCCGGTCTGGTCCAGTTAGGATCGGCTCACATGCACGGTTTTGTCTCCATTCACTATCTGCAGCCCTTCTGTGGGCGGGGTGTAGAATCTCACTCGTCCTACCACGTGGTGGCGGTAGTGTTACCTCAAGCTATTTACTAGCCACCACTAAACGTTAGAAGAAGAACACCCTGCAGAACCTTGTCTCACCACCTGTTGGCGGTAATGTCCCTTGAGCTATTTAATGCTCTGATCTTACTTTATAGACTTTTCAGCTTGTTTTAAACCCCTGTGTTTTCCATTTTGTTTCTTTATAATAAAGATTATTCTCATATATGCACAAGGTTCCTGTTAACATTGCTTAACACATTGATCACACTGCCCTGTAATCAGTTAAACTATTTTTACAGTAAGGTAATATTAAATGTTTGTATTTCATTAAATTTAAACGGTAATATTTTGTCAGGGCTAATTCAAAGTCAAATGCAAATGGATAATTTGGTTTAAACTGTCCCATAAACATTAAAAGCATGTTTCTTTAAACGTAAAAACAAAGTATTAATAATTAAATGTTTGTTGATCAGGAAACTCGTTTGGGCATCCAAGAACAGCTTCATCGGGGTTGATGGCGACGTCTGTGCATCCTTGGAAAAGCTGCTGCACCCACAACCCGACATCAGGATGGATGGATGGGTTCATGTTGACATCTGTGCATCCTGGCAAAAGCTGCTGCACTACTCATGACACGACAACAGGAAGGATGGATGGATGGATGGATGGATGGATGGCTGTTCAAATCTAATAATCTTTTTCTTATGATTCTTTAAAGGTCAAATGCAAATGGAAAATATTGAATGGTAAATGGAGCTTATTTATATAGCGCTTTCCAGCCCCCTGTGAGGAGCCCCAAAGCGCTTTACAATACCAGCCATCCACCCATTCATTCAGACATTCATACACCGGTAGTGGTAGCCTGCCTTGCAAGGCGCCATCCAGACCTACCGGGAGCAACTCGGGGTTAAGTGTCTTGCCCAGGGACACACAACACATGGTGGGCGGATGCGGGATTCGAACCTCCAACCTTCCGATCAGGGGTCGACTGCCATTACCACTACACCACGGTCGCCCACAATAATATTGTGTAATATTCTTAACTTCCAGTATGTTTTTAAACAAACACTATACTGTACACACTTAACATTGTAAAATATGTTTAGGAAATTATTGTTCAATGACACCACTTAAGAAATAAAATGTTTATTATGAAAACTAAGAAGTGAAAAAAGCACAAAAATAAATACTGCATCCACCTAAATGATTTTTTTCCTGTTGTCTCATGTGCTTCCTCCAGAAGACACAAGTTGATAAATTCTGGTGTTGACTTCTTCGTCTTAACTGTAAAAAAAAAGAAAAACATGGTTACCGGTAATTCAGTCTAGAAACTGTTTTATATGTAGATATCTTTTATAAGATATATGTAAGATATATATACATATATCAAATATCTCAGAAACCACAAAGCAGATATTTTTCAAACCAACACAGTGTAATCACTACATGTTTATATACACACTGTAAGCTGTTGGAGTTATTTGAATTAAAATTCGATTTTTAATAGACATAAGTGTGTCGACCTGGCTTGTTTTTTTTTCTACTAGTATTTAACACATTATATCTTATATCTCAGAAACCACAAAACAGATATTTTTCAAACCAACAGAGTGTAATCACTACATGTTTATGTGCATACTGTAAGCTGTTGGAGTTATTTGAATTAAAATTCGATTTTTTAATAATTTATTTTCGAAGCACATGTGATAGGTTTGGAATTAGTCAAAACAAATCAATTTAAATCCAGATTTGACCACAACGTGACATTATTAAGAACTTGTTAACCTGAGGAACCCTCGTGGTATAAAGCAGCTATGAAATATATTTTTTAAGCTTTTATTTAGCTACATTTAAAACAAAGAACGCCGATCGACCCCACCCGCGCATGCATGTGATGTGCACGTGTCGACCTACTTTGTTAAAACCAGCTGATTTGACCACAACGTGAAATTATTAAGGAACTGTTAAGCTCAAGCACCCTCTTGATATAACGTCAGCTATGAACTATATTTTTTAAAGCGTTTATTTAGCTACATTATAGAAATAAAGACGGCTCACGTGCGCGCGCGGGCGCGCGCGTGCACGTGGCGAAACTACTTTTTTAAATCCTGCCGTTTTGACAACAACGTGGAATTATTAAGGAATAGTTCACATGTGTGCTGTAATTTTTAATACAAATAATTGTTTTTACCATGTTAATCTTGTAAAGTCCTTCGGTGTTTGCTCCCTCACGGCAGCCACTTCCTCAAACTCAGTCCAGCCTCCTCCTCACGGTTCGGGGCCAGCCGGCCTCGGACCTGCTCTGAGATGAGTCCGGAATCTTGGCGCGGCGCCGCACATCTGTGAGGTGGAAATGCTCTCCAACGCGCGCTTGGCACGCAAATATGACGTCACATCCGACCCGGGCCACCAAGTGGAAAAGGGGCATAAGATTCATAACTGGCTGTGATTATCATACCCACCACTGCACCCTGTATTCACTGGTTAACTGGACATCATTAACCTCACACAGACTCTTCCACTGGTACATTTTCATCTTTAAATCACTTCTTGGTCTGCTGCCCTCATACATCTCCTCCTACATGTCTTTGCGTGAGTGCAGCTACAGCGTGCGCTCTCAGGACATGATTACCTGCAGTGTTCCGTCAGTGAGGACTGAACTTGGAAAAAGGGCCTTCTCCTATTCTGCTCCTGCTTCATGGAATATCTTACAAAAAGATCTGAAGCTCTCGGCCATGCCCTCTCTAAATGGTTTTCAGAATCTGTTGGAATCCTGTCAAAAACCAATGCAGATTTGTTCCTGTTTTTGATTTTGTACATTTACCTTATAATGTTTTTGCTACTTTTTCTTTTGTTTATTGTTTAATGTATTTGTATTTGTATCATTGCTGTTCATCATTCTTTAGTTTGTAGCAGGTCGCTTTCGTAAACGAGCCCTCGAGGCTCAATAAGATTTACCTGACTAAATAAAGGTTGAATTAATTTTGTTAATTTTTATTTAGTTTTATTGGTAACACAACATGCCATTTTACTAAACAATGGTGACACTCAAATGCACATATAAAAATAAGAATATTAACTTTACCCAATGAACAGGTGACATTTTAATAACCACCAACAGTGAATTTAGGAAAGGCTTTTTACAGTTTTCTGATTTAGTGATAGACTCAGAACAGCATCACTGAAAAATTTGCTCTTTAACGACTTTTGACTTTAGGAAAAAATACATTTATTAAAGGTGCTATATGTAATTTCTGGAACACGCTGGAACTTAGGGAAATTTTGAACAGACACGTTTCTGGTCCCTCCCCCTCAGAGCCATATATGGCTCTGCTCCCTCTTGCTCTCGGTGAAATTCAGCTCTGCTTCCGAATGCTCCGCCTCCACTGCATGTCCTGTCAACCGCTGCGAAGTTCTGTGTTTATATGTTAATAAAACGTTCTAAAAAATAAAATAAAAACATGGAGCGCTGGTCCAGCACACCATGAAATCTGCAGAGCCGCACGCAGCCACGTTGGACATCAGTTTAATTCGCTCGTGACAAATTCATTCATTTCCTCAATGTTTCTGTCATGAATCAGTGGAGGAAGCGATCACTTGACTTTTGGCAAGAAACAAAAGAAAAGTCCAGATCAGGGATGAAGAAAGGGAATTTAATACATTTGTGTCACATACAAAGCAGTTTTGCATCGCTTTGCAATCCTTTGAATGAGAACCTGCGTGGCCGCTGCGGGCTGGGACAGGCGGGGGCGTGGGTTAGGAGCGTGAAAAGTGAGAAACTCTGTTTTTATTGGCTGGTTAACGGCCGGACACTGTGGCTTTTTAGAAATGCTTTTAGAGAAGCAAGGAGACTATAGTTTTTTCAGAGATTACTTTGTCTAACATCAGTCTGTCAGGAGATAGTGACAGAGTGAAGAAATATGTTAAAAATATATTTTTAGAAAAACTACAGACTGCACTACAGAACTACAGACTGCAGCTTTAACATATCCCAATATAATTAGGACATACACAAAAAAGATGGCAAGTCAAAAGAATAAAAAGAGGCGTTCAATACAGAGAAGAAACACTGACATTATGTTTTCTCACTTTGAAACAGAACAAAGTATAGTTCTTTAACAAACTTTTTTACGGCTGCTGTTTTTTTTAACGACTACGAATTTTACGACTCGGTCATGTTTACGTTTATCTCTGTGGTTCTCCCGTGTCGTGTCGTCACTTTTCAAAGCTGCATGTCGCGCAGTTTTTTTTATGAAGCGTCGAGCTCCCACACTTTAGAGGACTTGGTCGAACAATTTTCTCTGCGTCGGTTAAAATGGTCTTAATTTCCTTTGAAAACACCACCTCTACATCGGCTTCCGCCTCCCCACTCACCCTGTTCAACTCGCGATGCAGTGGCGTATTTTTTTTAACTTAATTCAGTTCAAAGATTTCGCTGTTGTCCCCGCCCACCATCGTCTGTCTTGAGACTGTGATTGGCTAAATCTCGCGCTCCAACAAAGATGTTTTATTGTCGACAAGATGCCTTGCTGTGTCTTGAAATCCAGTCAGTGGGAAACAGGCATTCTAAGGGGCCGTTTACACGGCGTGTATTTTGAGAGAAACCGCTCCTTTCTATCTGCGTTTCTACTTATCCTTAGTGGTAGCCTTGCAAGGCAGGCTACCACTACCGGTGTATGAATGTCTGAATGAATGGGTGGATGGCTGGTATTGTAAAGCGCTTTGGGGCTCCTTAAAGGGGGCTGGAAAGCGCTATATAAATAAGCTCCATTTACCATTTATCGTTTACACGAGTCCACTGGCCCCCACTTTGAATCCGATGGTTTTTGAACTCACCCTCCAGAGTGGATCTTTTTCGCTGACCCCGCGTTGATAATGTACACATCTCCCGCTGAGCTTTTGTTTGACATACCCGTATTTTCCGGTGTATAGGTCACACCTTTTTATGGTTTTTTCAAGGCCTGCAACCTATACTCAGGTGCAACCTATATATGGCTTGTTAGCACTTTCGGTGAATTTTTTTTTAAATCCAGCTCATTTCACAATTACGTTCATTTATTAAGGAAAAGTTCAGCTCAGACATATATTTGCTATAATTTTTATCAAACAAATAATTGTTTTTAAGTGTTAATCTTCTTAAAAGCCTTGCTGTGCGCTCCTGTGGCAGACATTTGCAGCAGAGCTAAACGTAGGTGCGACCTATACACCAGTGCGACCTATCTAGGGATTTTTCCAATCTATTGGTGATAATTGGACAATGCGACCTATACACAGGTGCGACCTATACAGCAGAAAATACTGTACATGCGGGCAGCACGCACGCGCGGACAGCCGGCATTTCTATCAACAACAATGGCGGCGGACAGGCACCGCTTTTTGAACTACCGTAAACACCGGTGTATAATACGCTCCGGTGTATAATACGCTTTGGCCAATATTTGGAAATAAATCAGAAAAATCGGTAGATAATACGCTTCGGTGTATAATACGCGCTGCCGTGACAGTCTTTTTTATGGCCACTAGATGGCGCCAGGATACGCCTCCAGGTACAGTCTGCAGGTAAACAGACTACAGGGTGCATTAGCGCCCATAGCGGCCGAAACTGGTACTGCACCATTTTTAGGCCAAAATGAAAAACAGCGAATCAGAGCCAAAAATGGGTCTAAAAATATGGGAAAAAATCTGTAGATAATATGCTTCGGTGTATAATACGCAGGACATTCAAATGAGCAATAAAAGTGCGTATTATACACCGGTGTTTACGGTACAACTGATGGAAAATATTTTGAGTCTCATATTTAATTAATCTACACCTGAATTACCTGCATCCGAGTTGGAAGAGACACAGCTGGATCCAGTTATGTTGCTGTTTATTGAACGAGGCAGGCGGACATTTCACGTATCACTCTGCACAATATGTGCTAAATAATTACAGTTTAACAATAATAAACAATATTTATGTTAGCGTGGGAGATAAAGTTATCTGAGCTAAATTAATCTAGCTGGACTCAAGTTACATGATTTATATTTATATCTACACTACTGCTGATACATACAGTATTTAAGGATGCCCAATGTGCCTTACTGCATATGCCACTTTGCCTCTATACCAACATCAACTACCTCATACATATACTGTGTACATTAACTCATATGCTGCTTTGCCACTCTTTGCAAATGTCAATGCTAGAACCTTCAGTTTATTTTATAGATATACTTTTTATACTACTATGCAAAAACTCAGGACAGTATTACACTTTTATTATTTCATTTTATGCTTAGGTTCATTAAAGCTTCAGTATGTAGCTTTTTTTATGAACATATTTCTTCACTCTGTCACTACCTCCTGACAGACTGATGTTAGCCAGGTAATCTCTGAAAAAAAATTAAAAAAAATATTGTCCCCTTGCTTCTCCAGGTGGTAAATAAGCATTTCTAAAAAGAAAAGGTGACCCGCCATTTTCCAGCCAATAAAAACAGAGTTTGTAACCAGCCAATAAAAACAGAGCTTGAATTTGAATCAGCCAATAAAAACAGAGCTTGAATTTGAAATTCAACAGACCACAAGGGGGCAGAGCCACATATGGCTCTGAGGGGGAGGGATCAGAATGCTTTGCCTGTTGAAAATATTTCTAAGTGCTGCAGTTCTACAGAAACTGCATACTGAACCTTTAAATGTTTAGTGTTTTAGTGTTGGTGTAAATTTTCATACTTTTATACTACTATGCAAAAA
Organism: Garcialebias charrua; assembly: GCA_038048925.1. Classification (NCBI taxonomy): domain Eukaryota; kingdom Metazoa; phylum Chordata; class Actinopteri; order Cyprinodontiformes; family Rivulidae; genus Garcialebias; species Garcialebias charrua. Next base: position 18,310 of record JBBPBX010037286.1, on the reverse strand, counting down.
CTCAGGACAGTGTTACACTTTTACTATTTTATGCTTATGTTTATTAAATGTTTCAGTGTTTTAGTGTTTAAATGGTTACTGTTGCACCGAGGGACTGAGAGAAACGCAATTTCAATCCTGTGTATGTCCTGTACATATTGCAGTTCTGACAATAAAGTTGACTTTGACTTAAACGATGCATAACATGCTGCGTGTTTAAAGTTGAAAATGAAGACAACAGGTTTATTTTTTATTTATTTATTCAACACCACAAACTGTACGTCACACAAACACTGAGAATTAAACTGAACAAATTATTAAAACACATTAACCAAACTGTAAATACGTTAATGAACTGGACTCTGCTCTGTTTTCATCCTGGATTCTGGTCCGATCCGTCCGATCCGAACCGGTCTGCTTGGTGAAAGGACAGCTGCTCGACCTTGCAGAAAAATAAAATAAATCAGTTGGTTGTTGTGTGATCAAAGTAAACACAAGCTAACATTATTAAGAACGTTGTTTACCTGCTGAAAACCAGCTGTTTATCACGGAGTAAAGTCCGACATGTTGACAGAGTTCTGGTCCGCTCAGCATCTGGTGTGAAGCTTGTTAGATGAAGCGGGTCCCACTTGGTGTCAAATCTGTCGACTCTTATCCAAAATTCAGCTTTAACTTGTTGTTACGTGGGCACACTTTTTTCAGTCTTTTGTTTGTTTGTTATTTTTATTTTTGGCACCTTTTTGACGGTTCACTGGTGAAGGGGGCGGGGCTCAGCCACACAAGTGGTTTTAGCTGAGCTGGCAGCACACCTGGGGATGATTGAGAGATTGAACTGACGGTGATTCAGTGATTGATTGATGGAGTAGCGTGTGTTGGGAGCGGCGGGGAGGCTTTTGGGCTGTGGGAGCTGCTGTGGCGATGACGACGTGTAAAAGAAGGAAATAATTTGAGACGGTGCGGGTGGACTCTGGGGGAACAGAGTCCTCACCTCGGGCTGATCACCCAGAGGGGGGCGTCGGATGTTTTTGGCCGGGAGGAACAGGGTTTGTCCTGGATGAACGGCTGGACGCTAGTAATGTACCGGGGAGTTTACACGCCTGCTGGCTGGGAGGAACAGGGTTTGTCCTGATGAACCGGCTGGACGCATGATGCATCGGGGAGTCACGCCTGCAAACACAACCACCTACTAAAATCACAAGTGGTGCGTTTTTAAGAAAAGAGAAAAACTATAAAGAAAAGCAACAACAACAATTATTGAGCAGAACATCTGACGGATGAAGGATCGTGCGGGCTCGCACCTTCCCAGGATGTCAGCTGATAATACTGATCAGACATCTAAAAGGTAAGCCCCACCTCACTGTGTTCCGTCTCTGGTGCCAGTTTTGTTTCTTTTTTTTTCCCTTTTCTTTCTCATCACGCACTTATAGTTGCGGACCTACTCTCCAGTAAAAAGAACGAGCTGAGGAGAGAAGCAGTTTCGTAACATTGTTAAGTTGTTGTTAGCTCAACCTTTAGCACAAAAGAAAGCAGCAGACTGATGCAGCACGCATGCGCATTAGGTGATGGTTCAAAAATTCACAGCGCCATCTAATGACCCGGCATGGTAACTACAGTGAATTCATGAGGGAGGGGGGAGATTCGAGCGGATGCGTGTTAACACTTGAATTTGCCAGTGTCAACGCAGAACTTTTAATCTAATTAACATACCCAAAACCTCCGTTTCCCCCCACCGTGTCCGTGTAAACAGGGCCTA
>JBBPBX010037286.1:0-16492 GCA_038048925.1 Garcialebias charrua | reverse complement strand
TATATTAGGGCTGTGCGATATGACGATATATATCGTGGGGACGATAGAAACGTGTCTATCGTGCTACTTTCCTTCTATCGTCTCTATCGTGATAAATAAGAATAAAAAAGTAACTGTCGTTTTGCGAGATGACGGCGCTGCTTTATGTTTGACGTACGCGCGGGTTTGCGACACATGCTTTACGTTGTTAAACTCGAGTTCAACAGAGACGCAGCCGGCATGAAGCCGGTGTCACCAGATATCTATGGGTGTCACAACATGGTGAAACAGCTGCACAGGCAGCCCAAGAAGAAGAACTTTTACCAAAAAGAGGGGAAGCTCACCTTGTTAGCTTCCATTATTTAGCTCCGCTGAAACTCGGAGACAAAATGGGTCCAGAGGACACGAAGTTCAACCGAGTCCGAACTCGGGTCCAGTTAACCAATACAAAACAGACCAGAGACACAACAGAACCGGAATCAAACGCAACGTTTTCTCTTTTCTGTTTCAATGCCTTGTTTACTCCAGATTCCAATCAGAGCGGATTTCTTCTTCGTGGGTTTTATTAGCAGCCGTTGTTTTACCGCCACCTGCAGGAAAAATTTGGACCAAAGTAGGTCCAAAGTTGGACCAAAGTTTCTACTTTGGTCCAAATTTCCTTGTTCTTTTTGTTCACATTCTTATAATTGTAACTGTATCTGTAGTAAATAAAATAAAAAATAAAATAAAAACTTTGGTCCAAATTTTTCCTGTACACACACACACATCGTGTTGTATATATACAACACGATGTGTGTGTGTGTACAGGAAAAATTTGGACCAAAGTTTTTTTTTATATCGTGATAAATATTGTTATCGTGATATAAAAAAGTCCATATCGTGATATATGATTTTTTCCATATCGCCCAGCCCTAACGTAAATTATATATTTTGCTTTGAAAACGGCGATTTTTGCCGAAAGGTGGCTAGTTTGCAGGTATGAGACTGAGCTGAATACAGCAGCTCAGACTGAGGAAGTCTTTCGGACGAAAGACGAAACGTTTCTACACATTTTTTGTTTTGTTTTTTTGAATGTCCAGAGGACCAGACTTGGCTTTTTTAGAATCAACAGTAATCTGTTCCTGGTCGACTCCTCCTGAAACCTCGAGGCTGTTCCTGAAGAAAAAAAACGTTCGTTTCAACAAATTCAAGGTTTAAAAAATAAAACGTCTCAAATCTTGGAGAACTTGTTTGTGTAAAGTTAAACTCTGTCAAATAATGTTTTAAACATTCAAACAGTTTAATTTAGATTTGTGTCGGACTGAAGCTGTTCACTCTCAGGGGTTTATTTTTGAAATCATGACTCGGACGGAGGTCTGCGGGGTGGGGAGTGGGTCTTACTGGTTTTGGTGGTGGCCGTCTGAGAGGGTGGGGGGATCTGAACCGTGAACCTCTGGCCCGTCAGAGACACCGGAGCTCCAACTTTACTGCTGACCGACTGGACAGACGGCGTTCCTGTGGAACAGACAGGTCAGGATTCAGTTCTCTGTTCCTGTTCGACACCCCCCCTCTCCACCAGACTCACCGAGGGTAGGTGTGGAGGGCCGGCTGGAGACGGCGCTGACGCTGAGGCGAGGTACCGATATCCTGCTGGCAGACGGCGCCACCTTCAGGCAGGAACAGAGTTCAGGAGAGAACGGGGCAGAAGCTGCTGTCTGAGGGGCGGGGCTACTCACCTTCTTTTGGATGGATTTGAGTCGGTAATTCGGCGCCGTCAGACAGTACCGGTCTGGAGGGAGTCGAGGACCGGTGTAGGGCTTGATGAGCGGCAACGGCGTCTGGTTCTTCTGTCTCGCTACTTCCAGCAGGAACTGAAGCCAAAGAGCAGAAAGTGTTTCAGAGGTTTACAGACGATTTATTGTTTCGGTTGTTCTCAAGGAAACGTGAAGAATTTCAAATCTGCTTGAAGTCTAAATCCATTGCTGTATTGTATGAACTAAAGGACTTGTTAAATGATAGGGCTCTTTATTTTCTATATAACTCAATTTTTGTTCCACATTTAATTTATTGTGTGGAGGTTTGGGGTAAAGCCTGTACAACTATAACAAATTCTATTTTTATTTTGCAGAAAAGAGCGGTGAGAATTATTGCTAGAAAGCCTTATCGTCATCCATCAAATGTATTATTTAAACAACTCAAATTATTGAAATTTTATGAGTTGGTAGATATAATATTTTGTTAGTAATGCATAAGGCTCATAAGAATATGCTACCCACAAATGTTCAAATGTTTTTCATTAAGAGAGAAAGCTGTTACAGTTTAAAAGGAACTGAATTGTTTGTTAAACTTAGATATAGGACTAGTTTCAAGGGACGTTTTATTTCGAATAAGAGAGTGGAATTGTGGAATGTTTTGGAAAAAGATGTTAAAGATGCAAACTCTGTGATGAAATTCAAAAAAATTATCAAGTCTAAACTGCTAACAAAATACTAAAGCTTTAAGTAAAGCATTCAAATGTATTTGTTAATTGTTGAGTGTGAAATGTTACTAAATTGAGCTGTTGTTTCTGGAAGATTGTTTGAATTTTTTTTTAAAGGGGCAGACAAAATAAGAACATTTTCTTCTTTCTGCCACATTTCATTTTATGTATTTTAATTATTCCACAAATTTATGAACTTTTTTTTTTTCATTATGTTTTTTTTAATAAGAATAAAAAACTTTAATAAAAAATAAAAGTCAAACAGCCTCGGTCGTCTGGGAGAACCCGGAGCTGCCGTCAGAGGCTTACATCTCGAGGCGGCGGCGAGGTGAACGACTGGTCCATGCGGCACTGGATGGCCAGCTTGATGTCGTCCGCATCCACGCTGGACTTCTTGGCGTGCGTGGCGTAGATCTTGGCGTCTTCGATGATGGTCGTCACGTATCCTGCAGACGGAAACAACAGTGATCTGAAGAGGACACGTGTGTCACGTCGGTCGGATTCCTGTCTGGACCTGTGGCGTTTCGCACGGATCCAGCGGCAGAACCAGGATCAGACTGAGACTGAAGATCACTTTGAAACTTTAAACCGTCTGTTTCGAGTCCGCACGACTCCGGATCTGTCTCTGAGCAGGAACCAGACTGGGTTCTGGTCTGGTTTCTGTTGGATCAGGACTCATCGATGTGATGAAGAGATTCTGATCCGGATGTTCGTTCATTTGACTAAACTTACTTTGAAAACTTAACGTAACAGAACGAGTTTTAAACATTTCTGTTTCACTGGACAGTTGATGATTTAGACTCACTGTAGGTGAACTCCAACATCTGGTTGATGACCCGCGGCTCGTACTCCGTGACCCCCATGTCCTTCAGGATCTGGATCATCACCTGCAGAACCAAGTCAGGATCCATCAGAACCGACAGAAGAGAAACATCGTTTTTCAACAGTCCAACGACCAATTCAGATCTGAAAATTAACGCTTGGATTTTTTTTGTGCTTCGTTATTTTATTAAAGGTTTGCATCTGTGTACATTTATTTACATCCTTTATCCACAGTGAAATCTTGTCAAGATTAAGACTATGAAAAAAGCAGAAAAATGTACAAACATAAAAATAAAATCAAGAAAGTTCATACTCAATAATCCAGGTATCAAATCTGATAAGTCTCAATCTGGTCATCTGGACAGTTTCTTTTAGTCGAGACGAAGATCAGTGTGCTGGAACTCTGACTGAGGAAGCCCTCTGACTGAGGGTGAAACGTTTCGACTAAAAGAAACTGTCCAGATGACCAGATTGAGACTTATCAGATAAAAATAAAATGTTTTCAAAGTTTAAAGAGGTCACCAACTTTAAAATCTTATGATAATATTCAGTTTATCCTTATTTTTAAAAGACAAAAGTTGTTATAATCTCAAGGGAACAGAGATGTTTGTAAAACCAAAATTCAGAACTACTGTAGTTTGAAGGGACGGTCTACCTCAATCCAGGGAATTAGATTATGGAATGGTTTGGAGAATGAAGTTAAAAATGCCAAGTCAATGTTTACATTTAAGAAAATGATCAAAACTAAATTGTTAAAAAAAAAATGAAGTAGCTAAATGTATATTGTATTAGTTAGAAAAGTAGAAAGAGTTATTCATTTTCTTCAGTTACTTGTAGATAATTGTTTGAACTGAACTTAAAAAAAGGGGCAGATATAATAAGATTTTATCTTCTTTCTCCTACCTTTCATTTTATATTCTTATCGTTTATGGGATTGTTTTGTATTGTATTTTAAAATGAATAAATTTCAAAATACATGTAAATAAAATTAAAAAAATCTACAGGTTAATCCCATTGAGCCTCGAGGACTTGTTTACAAGAGAGACCTGATTAACAAATAATGATGACAACATATAAAATAAAAACCAATAAATGGAAGAAAATGATGTAAAAACAATGCTACATTATAAAGCGATATAAAATCCTAAGAACAGGAACATGTCTGCACTGGTTTTTGCCATGAATACTGTACTTCCTAATGTGCATAAATCCTGCAGAAACTCTGGTTAAAAGTCAGTTTTATCACTTAACTTTATGTGAGTGTTTAATGTCTGGACGTAATTCATGTTTTAAATATGAGAAAGAAAAAACTAGTTAATCTTGTTTAAAGACGTTTTTTAGCTCCAGGAGTAAATGATCAAAAATTATTTATACAGTATTCTAATTTACAGCTGAGCTTCAAACAATCGTCACAAAAATCGTCCCGGTTTTGTATTGAACACAGAAACCAAATTCACTACAACACCTCGAAGCTTTATGTCTGTTAAATCGCTCCACGATGTCCCAAATAACAGAAAAATATGCTTCATTTTAAGTTGATATATACTCCTATCTCCGTTTTGATGCATACAAACATGAAATAAAATAGCTTTATAAAATAAAACCATAAAGATGTTTCATATGTTTCAAAAAGCGCAGAGCTAAATGCTAACAGCTACGCTAACATGCTCAGTTCATTTTAAAGCAAAGAGCTAACAGGTTAGCTTAGCAGCATTTAGCTCAACTTCAGCAGCGGTTTGACCTTTAAATAAAAATAATCCAATCACACCGAACCTAAAACATTTTAAACTATTGTGTGTGTGCGTGTGTGAACGATACCTGAGCATCTTTCGGGATTGTTTTCGGAGCCGACATTTTGATACTCCCTCCTCCTCAACGCCTTCCTCTTTTCTTCTTCTACGTTTTTTTTTTCAAGATAAAACAAAAATACGTTCGTGCTTCCGCCAACTGGTAAATAACGGAACTGCAAGGTTTTCCAGGCTGGAAACAGAAAATCAGCTTTTAACGTTCATAAAATAATAAATTATAGTAAAAACATTAAACAAAAAAAAATAAAAATAAAAATAGGAAATGAATACACTGAAACGGATCAAATATGTGAGATTTTACAAATAATATTTAACATGCTAGCTAAATCAATGGTTGTATTTTTTTTAAATGGTTAAGGTTAAATTGTTAAAAACATATATACACTGTAAATAGAATTTAATGAGTAATTGTATGAGATAAAGGAAGTTAAATAAGTTGTTCGTTTTGTTTTGGTATTTAAAGAAATTGGTTGTTTGAATTGTTTATTAGAGAATAAGGGGCTGATATAATAAGCTTTTTTCTTCATCTGCTGCCTTTCATTTTATATATGTTTTCTTTTTATCTTATTGTATACAGTATATGTAAATTATTTTGTATTTTATTATAAAATGAATGAATAAACTAAAACTAAACTAAACATGAGATCCTGCAGGGGGCGGCGCCGAACCACACAAAGATATTTTATAATCGCAAACTTCATATCTCTGCCGCACATATTGATTTTTTTTTTTTTATTAATCGTGCTTAAATATTTAAATAATTTGTTCTGAAGTTTGACAAGAATTTGTTTCAGATCTGTCACATCTGTTTTTCAGGAACGAATCCAGATAAACAAATTCAGATTGTTGAAGATTTTGATAATCTTTATAATAAATATAAACCAAGTGTTTGTGGTGAATCGAAATGTTTGAGGTTAGTGAGGCTGATAAGATGAATCCTTCTGAGAAGTCGTAAAAAGAGTCACGTCTTATCTGAGGAAACGTTCCGACGATGACCTGCTGCAGGTTTTATTTTTACTAGAAATGTAGTAAAATGAACGAGAAAGGTAGTGGGAAAGTGCTCCAGCATCAACGTGTGGCATGGAGGCTGCACAGCTGCAGAAAGAAAAGCTCTGCAGAGAGTGGTGAAGGCTGCACAGAAGATGTTGGAGTCAGTCTCCCCACCATCACAGACATCTACACCTCCAGATGCAGGAAAAGAGACACCTGCATCATGAAGGACCACACTCACCCAGCACACTCACTTTTTGCCCCACTCCCCTCAGGAAGGAGCAGGTATAGGAATATTAAGTAGAACGACTGAGGAACAGCTTCTACCCTGAGGCTGTTAAACTCATGAATAAATAACCAGAATAACCACTGTGATGACACTTTGTTTTGCTGCTGATCTCATGCTGCTGTATTCACCAATTTACTCACCACAGACTCGTGTTTGGGCTGCTGTTGGTGCGCCATATTGTTTTACCGTATTAGTGTTTATGTATATCTTAGATCCTTGTATTTTGTTTTATATTTTATATTTTTGCTATTTTTGAGTCCAGCAGAGACCCATGAGTCCAGCAGAGACAGAATGTGGATCCTTTGATCATGAGGGTTCATGTTTTGGCTCAGATGAGTGGACTTGTTTAATCCATCTTTCTGTGTAAACTTTTATTTTATTTTTTTCTGTTTATTTACAAACGTTTGTCTTCTGGAACCAGCTGGACCAAACCATCAGAACAGAAATGGTTCCTGCTGCAGAATGAGTCAGTTCTGGTTCTGGTTCTGGGAACATTGGTCCACCGTGTTCACCTGAGGGAGGGGCCAGGGTCAGAGGTCAAGGCCCCGGAGCCACCAGTCATTCATTTGTTCAACCTTTATTTCTACAGGCTGGTCTCACTGAGCCACAGGACTGATCAGACAGAACTGTACTGTACAATAAACAATCAAAACAATAAACAACAATAACAATAAACAACCAAAACAATAAACAACTTCTTCTTTTTTCAGCTTTTCCCTTTTCACAGATCAAATGTAGAACCACTAGACTGAGGAACAGCTTCTACCCTGAGGCTGTTAGACTCATGAATTAATAAATAATAAGAATAAACACTGCAAAATATCACATTGTGCTGATGCTGATCTGTTTTCTTGTTGCTGTGTTCATCTGTGACTGTGACCATCTGCTCATACAGACTCATGTTCGTGCTGCTGTTTGTAATGATGTTTTTCTATTACATTAGGGCTTAGTGTATTACTAGTTGATGTTTTTCTTAGTTAATCCTAGATGTTATTACTGTTTTTCTCTTGCATTTGTTGTTGGATGTAACTGGGACTGTGTACATAATCTCGTTTTCATCACATGTACCACATGCGGTGCAAATGACAATAAAGACTCTCTGACTCTGACTTCAGGGGTCTCCACAGCGAGTCATCCTCCTCCACCTCACTCTGTCCTCACTCCAACTACCTCCATGTCCTCTCTAACTGCATCCATATATCTCCTCTTTGGTCTCCCTCTTTGTCTTTTTCCTGGCAGCTGCATTTCTAATATCCTTCTACCAATATACCCACTGTCCATCCTCTGGACCAACCCATTCTCACTCCCTACTCATCATTCAGATTCGGTTTATTATCGCCATTGTCAATGAACAGGATTCACAGACTAGGAATTTGCTTCGGCATAACGGTGCATAAAATATAAAAACATAAGACACAAAAAACATAGACCATAAAACATCAATACAATCAATACAATATTCAGTGAACAAAAACTACTAAGAAACATCATATATTGATGCTTGGGCTCAGGGTCCCTCTGCGTCACATACTTGATACTTGATTTGACCCCCGAACCCCAAACAACCCAAACAATGATGAGAAGGGGTGACCCGACGCATCAAGAATGTGACGCGGAGGGACCCTGAGCCCAAGCATCAATATATGATGAGTAGGGAGTGAGAACATGTAGTCTGGACATGTCCAAACCATCTCAGTCTGGCCTCCCTAACTTTATCTCCCAGTTGTTCAACATGTGCTGTACCTCTGATGATCTCATTCCTGATCTTATCCATCCTTGTCACTCCTAAGGAGAACCTCAGCATCTTCATTTCTGCTACTTCCAGTTCTTTCTCCTGTCTTTTTGTCCATGTCTCTGTCTCCAGACCATACAACATAGCTGGTCTCACCACTGTCTTGTAAACTTTTCCTTTGACCTTTGCTGACACCTTTTTGTCACAAATCACTCCTGAAACTTTTCTCCATCCACTCCATCCTGCCTGGACTCTCTTCTTCACCTCTTTACCACATTCCCCATTTTCCTGGACAGTGGACCCCAAGTACTTGAAGTCCTGCACCTTTGTGACCTCTGCTCCTTGTAGCCTCACTGTTCCACCTCCTCCCTCTCATTCACACACATGTACTCTGTCTTACTACGGCTGACTTTCATTCCTCTTCTTTCAAGTGAATACCTCCACCTCTCCAAGTTCTCTTCCACCTGTTCCCTGTTCTCACCACAGATCACAATGTCATCTGCAAACATCATAGTCCATGGGGATTCCTGCCTGACCTCATCTGTTAGTCGGTCCATCACCAGAGCAAACAAGAAGGGGCTCAGAGCCGATCCTTGATGCACTCCCACCTCCACCTTGAAGCTATCTGTCACTCCTACAGCACATCTCACCACTGTCCTGCTGTCTTCATACATGTCCTGCTGTCCTCATACATGTCCTGTACCAGTCTAACATACTTTTCTGCCACTCCAGATTTCCTCATGCAATACCACACCTCCTCTCTTGGCACCCTGTCATATGCTTTTTCTAAATCCACAAACACACAATGGAGTTCTTTCTGACCCTCTCTGTACTTCTCTATCAACATCCTCAAATCAAAGATGCATCTGTGGTGCTCTTTCTTGGCATGAAACCATACTGCTGCTCACAGATAGTTACATCTTGTCTAAGCCTTCCTTCCACAACTCTCTCCCAGATCTTCATTGTGTGACTCATCAACTTAATTCCCCTGTAGTTGCTACAACTCTGTACATCACCCTTGTTCTTAAAAATGGGAACCAGCACACTTCTTCTCCATTCTTCAGGCATTTTCTCACCCTCAAATATTCCATTAAATATTTGAGTCAAAAACCTCACTGCCATCTCTCCAAGACATTTCCAAACCTCCACTGGTATGTCATCAGGTCCTACTGCCTTCCCCTTCTTCATTCTTTTCAGAGCTTTCCGGACTTCACCCTCACTAATCTTTCCCACTTCCTGGTCCACAGTTTCTATGACCTCCACTCTTCTTTCTCTTTCATTCTCTTCATTCATTAGCTCCTCAAAGTAATCCTTCCATCTTCCCATCACACTCTCCTCACTTGTTAGAACATTACCATTCCCATCTTTAATAAGCCTAACCTGCTGCACATCCTTTCCAGCCTGATCCCTCTGTCTTGCCAATCGGTACAAGACCTTCTCACCCTCGTGTGCAGTCTCCCATACAACTCATTGGACGCCCTCTGCCTTGCCTTAGCTATTTCCCTCTTTGCTCTATGTCCCATCTCCTTATATTCCTGTCTCCTCTCTTCAGTCCTATCACTGTCATATTTCTTATAATAATAATAATAATAATCATTGTATTTAAAAGCACCTTTCAAGACACCCAAGAACACTTAACAAACCAATACAGTTCAAACATTATCAGTGACAAATTGAAATATAAAATACATAAAGATTATAAAATGCAAAATAATAAAAATACATTTAGTAAAGTTAATGATAAGCTAGTCTAAAGAGATGTGTTTTCAGGGCTGTCTTGAACAGAGAAAGGGAGGTGGTGTTTCGAAGGTCTGGCGGTAGAGCGTTCCAGAGGTGAGGGGCAGAGCAGGTGAAGGCCCTGCTCCCCATGGTGGAGAGGCGGGCAGAGGGTACATGGAGATGTAGCGAAGAGGAGGATCTGAGAGAGCGTGATGGGATGGAGATTTGTAGGAGGTCAGATAGATAAGGAGGGGCAAGGTTGTGGATAGCTTTGAACGTGAGAAGTAGAATTTTGAAGATGATGCGTGATTTAACCGGGAGCCAGTGGAGCTGCTGCAGGACAGGAGTGATGTGGTTATAGTAGGAGGTTTGAGTGATGACACGGGCAGCTGAGTTCTGGACCATCTGTAACTTGTGGAGAGATTTGTTGGGGAGGCCGTAGAGAAGGGAGTTGCAGTAGTCAATACGGGAAGTCACAAGACTGTGCACCAGGATGGCTGTGGAGCGGGGTGTGAGAGAAGGACGGAGACGGTTAATATACATAGTTCCCATGTGATGTCACATCCGTGTAACTTCCGGGTTGACCCTCATTCCGAGAGGCAGTGCAGCTGAGCTGACAGCGCGGTCTAATGGATGTTCATTTTTCACGTTTTTTTTGTTTGTTAATTTCTAATTAATTGCAATGGTTACTTTGTGTTGGGTCAGTGGGTGTTCCAGTCGGGTAGACGTTTGGGCAATGCGCAGGTTTCACTTAATCCAAAAAAAAGTAAACGTGAAGGATTTATCTCATCGGAGAAGCTCACAGCAGCTCCATCGCTCTCTCGTATCTGCCCAGAGGACCTCGTGCTTTTGGCCGGTAAACAAAATATTCTACATAAATCATTTTGTGAAACAATGTTAGAGTACAACTGTCTGTGTGTTAGAGCTGGTTTTTTTTTTTTCATTATTTAGCAACACCGTCTTGCATGCTGTTAGCTTAGCATCTCGCTAACACGACAACGGCCTCCTCACGGTCTCGCTGGTCCACCGGGACCGGCGGGGAGACCGTCCCAGTGGGAGAAGGAGGACGGGAGCCAAGTCGTGCGGGCGACGCGTCTGTCCCATGGGACGTGCCCCCGCGGCCGCGACGGATCCACGCCGTCCGACCTGAGCTCGACGGACCCTCCGCTCCAGATGCTAACGACATGCTAACTTCCAACACGGTAACACTCAAAGTGCTGGTTCTGGTCCGTGTTCAGCCTGGACTGTTTGTTGGCTGTGTGTTATTTTAGTTAAACCTTTTTTTAGCTGGTTAGATATGATTGAGACAGTTTACACATCTTTTTTGGATTTAAAGCTGTGAAGCTCTGTGCTGTGAAGCCGGTGTGCGCTCCTCGTAGTAATTAAATAATTAATGATATCAGAGTAACTACTTTGTGACAAGTTGTCCGATTCGTCTGCCATGATTTCTTTCTCAAACTCATTTAACTCCGACCACTGCCATTTTGCTCTTGTTCCTTGGTGAAGCTGTGGTAGCTCGTGTTTTNAGGAGACAGAGGGAGAGGAGGAAAGTGAAGAATGTAGGACTGAGGGTTGCAACTCTAAATGTGGGGACAATGACAGGCAAAGGTAGAGAGCTGGCTGACATGATGCAGAGAAGAAAGGTAGATGTTTTATGTGTCCAAGAGACCAAGTGGAAGGGCAGCAAGGCTCGCAGTATTGGAGCAGGGTTCAAACTGTTTTACCATGGTGTGGATAGAAAGAGAAATGGAGTAGGGGTGGTCCTGAAGGAGGAGTTGGCAAAGAATGTAGTAGAGGTGAAGAGAGTGTCAGATAGGGTGATGTGTCTAAAGGTAGAAGTAGAAGGTCTGATGCTAAACATAGTAAGTGGTTATGCTCCACAGGTTGGATGTGATGAGGAGGAGAAAGATAAATTTTGGAAAGATTTGGATGAAGTGATAGAGAGTATTCCCAGGGAGGAAAGAGTGGTGATTGGAGCAGACCTGAATGGACATGTTGGTGAAGGAAACAGAGGGGATGAGGAAGTGATGGGTAGGTTTGGTGTCAAGGAAAGAAACCAGGAAGGACAGATGGTGGTGGATTTTGCCAAGAGAATGGAAATGGCTATAGTCAATACCTATTTCCAAAAGAGGGAGGAACATAGAGTGACCTATAAGAGTGGAGGAAGGAGTACGCAGATCGACTACATTCTGTGTAGAAGAGGAAACCTGAAGGAGATTGGAGACTGTAAGGTTGTGGCAGGGGAGAGTGTGGCCAGACAGCATCGGATGGTTGTGTGTAGAATGACTGTTGTTGCGAAGAAGAGAAAAAGAGTAAAATCAGAGAAGAAGACCAAATGGTGGAAGCTAAAGAAGGAAGAATGTTGTGAGAAATTCAGAGACGAGCTGTTAAAGGCTCTGGGTGGTAAGAAAGAGCTTCCAAGTGACTGGGCTACTACAGCAACAGTAATTAGAGAGACAGGTAGGAAGGTACTTGGTGTGTCATCTGGACAGAGAATGGATGATAAGGAAACCTGGTGGTGGAATAGTGAAGTGCAGGACGCCATTCAAAGAAAGAGATTAGCCAAGAAGAAATATGACAGTGAGAGGACTGAAGAGAGGAGACAGGAATATAAGCCATACCATACCATACCATTTTATTTATAAAGCACTTTAAACAGGAACAAGTCCACACCAAAGTGCTGGACAAACAAACACGCAACAGGCAACACATACAATGAAGTACAACACGAAAAACATAAAAACATTGCAGATCATAAATCAAACGATCCAGTACAAATCAGCTGGCATTGAAAGCAATGGAGTAGTAGTGAGTTTTTAACCGGGATTTGAAAACCGAGAGGGAGGGGGCCTGTTTGATGAGCAGCGGTAACTCGTTCCAGAGTCTTGGGCCTGCTACAGAGAACGCCCTGTCACCCCTGCGCTTAAGGCGAGTTTCTGGAACTATCAAGAGCACCTGATCCTCTGACCTCAAAGCACGTGGAGGGACATATGGGTGTATCAGATCTGAGAGATAGGCGGGGGCGAGACTGTTCAGCGATTTGTAGACATACATGAGAATTTTGAATTGGATTCGAAGATGAACCGGTAGCCAGTGAAGGGAGGCCAAGACTGGTGTAATGTGCTCTCTTTTACATAGGGACATAGAGCAAAGAGGGAAGTAGCTAAGGCAAAGCAGAGGGCGTACAATGAGTTATATGGGAGACTGGACACTAAAGAGGGCGAGAAGGACTTGTACCGATTGGCAAGACAGAGGGATCAGGCTGGAAAGGATGTGCAGCAGGTTAGGCTTATTAAAGATGGGAATGGGAATGTTCTAACAAGTGAGGAGAGTGTGATGGGAAGATGGAAGGATTACTTTGAGGAGCTAATGAATGAAGAGAATGAAAGAGAAAGAAGAGTGGAGGTAATAGAAACTGTGGACCAGGAAGTGGGAAAGATTAGTGAGGGTGAAGTCCGGAAAGCTCTGAAAAGAATGAAGAAGGGGAAGGCAGTAGGACCTGATGACATACCAGTGGAGGTTTGGAAATGTCTTGGAGAGATGGCAGTGAGGTTTTTGACTCAAATATTTAATGGAATATTTGAGGGTGAGAAAATGCCTGAGGAATGGAGAAGAAGTGTGCTGGTTCCCATTTTTAAGAACAAGGGTGATGTACAGAGTTGTAGCAACTACAGGGGAATTAAGTTGATGAGCCACACAATGAAGATCTGGGAGAGAGTTGTGGAAGCAAGACTTAGACAAGATGTAACTATCTGTGAGCAGCAGTATGGTTTCATGCCAAGAAAGAGCACCACAGATGCCATCTTTGCTTTGAGGATGTTGATAGAGAAGTACAGAGAGGGTCAGAAAGAACTCCATTGTGTGTTTGTGGATTTAGAAAAAGCATATGACAGGGTACCAAGAGAAGAGGTGTGGTATTGCATGAGGAAATCTGGAGTGGCAGAAAAGTATGTTAGACTGGTACAGGACATGTATGAGGACAGCAGGACAGTGGTGAGATGTGCTGTGGGTGTGACAGATACCTTCAAGGTGGAGGTGGGATTGCATCAAGGATCGGCTCTGAGCCCCTTCTTGTTTGCTCTGGTGATGGACCGACTAACAGATGAGGTCAGGCAGGAATCCCCATGGACTATGATGTTTGCAGATGACATTGTGATCTGTGGTGAGAACAGGGAACAAGTGGAAGAGAACTTGGAGAGGTGGAGGTATGCTCTTGAAAGAAGAGGAATGAAAGTCAGTCGTAGTAAGACAGAGTACATGTGTGTGAATGAGAGGGAGGCCAGTGGAACAGTGAGGCTACAAGGAGCAGAGGTCACAAAGGTGCAGGACTTCAAGTACTTGGGGTCCACTGTACAGGAAAATGGGGAATGTGGTAAAGAGGTGAAAAAGAGAGTCCAGGCAGGATGGAGTGGATGGAGAAAAGTTTCAGGAGTGATTTGTGACAAAAAGGTGTCAGCAAAGGTCAAAGGAAAAGTTTACAAGACAGTGGTGAGACCAGCTATGTTGTATGGTCTGGAGACAGTGGCATTGACAAAAAGACAGGAGAAAGAACTGGAAGTAGCAGAAATGAAGATGCTGAGGTTCTCCTTAGGAGTGACAAGGATGGATAAGATCAGGAATGAGATCATCAGAGGTACAGCACATGTTAAACAACTGGGAGATAAAGTTAGGGAGGCCAGACTGAGATGGTTTGGACATGTCCAGAGGAGGGACAGTGGGTATATTGGTAGAAGGATGTTAGAAATGCAGCTGCCAGGAAAAAGACAAAGAGGGAGACCAAAGAGGAGATATATGGATGCAGTTAGAGAGGACATGGAGGTAGTGGAGTGAGGACAGAGGATGCAGAGGATAGAGCGAGATGGAGGAGGATGACTCGCTGTGGCGACCCCTGAAAAGGGAAAAGCCGAAAGAAGAAGAAGAAAGAAGAAGAATTTGCTCTGGTTGTTCGCGTCTGCTTGTTTGCCTGCTTGTTCGCCATCTTGCCTTTTCCGCCTTTAGATGTGGTGCGGAAACCGGTATTGCGCAATACTGGGGGCGTGTGTGGGAACTATGTATTACGGAGGTGGAAATAGGCAGACGAGTAATATTGTTGATGTGTGAAGTGAAGGAGAGAGTGGTGTCGAGGATGACACCGAGACTCTTGACCTGAGGGGAGGGGGATAGCAGACAGTTGTTAAGGGGACGAGAAGATGTTCTGATTTTGAAATAGAGTTTTTGGTACCGACAAGAATGATTTCTGTTTTGTTACTGTTTAGTTGAAGGAAATTGTTAGAAAACCAGTGATTTAGCTCGTTGAGACAGTGGGTGAGGATGGAGGGTGGGTGGGTGGAGTTAGGTTTTGATGACAAGTGTGTTATCAGCATAACAGTGGAAATGGACGCCATATTTGCGGAAGATGTGACCTAGAGGAAGGAGGTAAATGATGAAGAGGAGGGGTCCGAGGACAGAGCCTTGGGGGACACCCGTGGAGACAGGGGAAGACTGGGAACGGAAGGATTTAAGCTGAATGAATTGAGTGCGGTCAGAGAGATAGGAGTTGAACCAGTCTAACGGGGTACCTGAGATGCCAATGGAGGTTAGTCTGTTGAGGAGGATAGAATGACAGATGGTGTCGAAGGCAGAACTTAGATCCAGAAGAATGAGGATGGACAGAAGACCAGAGTCAGCAGCCAGAAGAAGGTTGTTAGTAATTTTTACTAGAGCTGTTTCGGTGCTATGGTGGGGGCGAAATCCAGATTGAAACTCTTCATAAATGTTGTTGTTGGACAGGTGAGAGTGGAGTTGACTAGCAACAGTTTTTTCAAGAATCTTGGAGATGAAGGGCAGATTGGAGATCGGACGAAGATTATTGAAGTTGGTGAAGTCAAGACCTGGTTTCTTGATGATGGGGGTGATGGCAGCAGATTTGAAGGCTGTGGGAACAATGCCAGAGGTTAGGGAGGAGTGGATGATATTAGTGATGATAGGGAGCAGAGACGGGAGACAGGATTTAACAAGAACTGTGGGAAATGGGTCAAGTTGACAGGATGAGGACTTGGACTTGCTGATAATGTCAGCAATGTCATCAGCAGAGGGGAGGGAGAAGACAGAGAAAGGGAGGGAGGGAGGGGGGAGTTCAACAAGGATGCTGGGGGCAGTATTTGGTCCAAGGTGTTTATGAATTGAAATAATCTTTTCATTGAAATATGACATCAGGGAGTTGCAAAATTCTGTGGAAACCATGTGAGAGGGTAGAGAGTTAGGAGATGAGACAGAACGGTGAAGGAGAGAGAACAATGTCTTTGAATTACCAACATTAGAACTGATGATGTCTGAGAAGTAGCTGGATTTGGCTTGAGAAATACTGTTCTTGTAATGGATGAGGTGGTTTGCATAAAGTTCCTTGTGAATTGTGAGACCGGATTTTTTATAAAGACGCTCTAGCCGCCGACCTTTGGATTTCAGGGAGCGAAGTTCTGGAGTGAACCAGGGTGCAGAGTTGGAGAAGGAAACGGTCCGAGTTTTCAAAGGAGCAACAGAGTTGAGGATGTTGGTTAGGCTGGTGTTGTATAATGTGACAAGATCATCTGGGTTGGAGGAGTTGAAGGTGGAGAGGGTATTATTAATATGAGATAAAAGAATGTCATGGTTGATATTCTTGATATGGAAGGAAAGAGTGCATTGAGGTTTTTCTGAGGAAAATTTAAGATTAACAT
>JBBPBX010037285.1:15116-31007 GCA_038048925.1 Garcialebias charrua | reverse complement strand
AAATTTATCCTGTGAGAGTAAATTTGTGTGAAGCAGTTTGCTTTTAAAAGTAAAAAAAAAAAAAAGTTACCTGCAGCAGCGGACTACAATCCATTCCCTCACACAGGCCTAAAGCACTGAATGTCAGCCTGACAAAAAAAAAATCGTATTGGGTTTTAAAAATCCAGCATTATCTGAGAGATCTGGTTTTAATTTATTCAGGGAGTTAGTTCCTTTTTTTTTTTTTAAATAACCAAATTGGAACTATTTCAAAATGCAGTTACTGTATTGCTGTCCTTGCTTCAGAAAGGACATAAATAAAGGTTGCACTTAATGGAGATGCCCTTAACTGACGCTCGGTACATTCCTAATGTAGGATTAAACCACCATATTTAATATGCTGAATAAGTTAAGACTACTTGTGATTAATTAATGTGAGAAGAAGAACAGTCCTTTTTATGGTTTGTAAATATATTCTTTTTTTATATGTTAAAGAAGCCCTGACTGTACATGAAAGATGGCCTAAATCTAAACAATCAGAAAAAAGAAAAACAGCTGCTCACATCATCCACAAATATATGCTACATGTAACTGCCAGACATTTTTACTTTACGAAGTCCATCTGTTTATCTCTTAAGGTAATTAAGGTAATTTCTTGTGCTCAAAATTTATGTTGAACAAAAGCTACTTCACTTTCTAAATTATTGCCTATCTCCTTCTGTCTGATGCGGCAAGTCTCCGTGACTACCTGTGTCACCTGAAGACCCCCCATGAAAAATAAAAGGGTTTCAAATGAAATTTTACATCAGTATGTGTTACCATGTGTTCTTCTCCTCTTTGCAGCATGCTCTAAGCTTCTCTCTGACGGTGTCTTTTCACAGTTCACCAACTCAGATACATGCATTTAGAGCAGCTTTCAACAGGAAGCCTGTTCATTTGCCGCACACAGTGATATGGGTTTAACTCCCTGTAACAGATTTCGAGACAGTGTGCCTGTTCGTGTATTTCGGGGATTACGTTTTTTTATTTTATTTTTTATTTTCTGCATCGCTCATTCTGAAATGAATCTGGTGCAAAAAAAAAAAAAAAAGGGGGGGGCATATGATTTATGATAATTTGAGCACAGCTGCACTCGGGGATGGCCGAGCTACCTTGAACGGGGGCTATTCTTATAGCAAAAAATGAAAGATTGGAGCGGAGAAATGAAGATGTGTGAAAAAGGGAAAGAGCAAGACCTTGACTAGGGAGAATAGTCATTCAAATGAAATTGGAAGCATATGAAACATGTATTTTTTTTCGGTACCAAAATGCACATATACTGGCCACATCTTACGACAGACCTTCAGAGTGAGACAGATTGAGCACGAGAGGGACGGAGACAGCAAAGCCACATGAAAAAGAGACTAAGACTACATCTTTCATTTTCGCACTGCAATTCTCAGCCATCAAAATCATAATCACATGAAAGTTTGACCTGCTATTTTGGCCTGCAAAGTCTTATCTGAACCACTTTGTTTTTATGGAACAAAAAAAAATAAAAAATAAAAATAAATGATGTGCACATTTTTGGCTGATCTGAGAGAAAAATCTGGGTCTATATTGCTCCACATAAGCTATGTAGTTATATTTTAGCGAATTAACACAAAAGCAAGACTGGCTGTGAGGAGTTTGCTTGAATACGGTAATGCATGAGTGAAATTATCAAGGTGCTGATTTAACCGTACGGTGAATGATTTGCCTGAATTCAGAGTGAGGCCACAGAGACAGTGTAAACCTCAGAGATGCAAATCATTCAGTCTGACAATATGTTTACAGTGTTGAAGTACGCCATTAATGAAATACTCTGTGTAAGTGTTAGAAATGGTTAAAAAAGTATTTTTTTTTCACCAATGGTCTCCGATAATTTGAATGCCATAACAGTTTTTGTATGATTTTCCTGGTGGAGGGATTTTATCTACATTAATGTGTTTCTGTATGATTGTTTGTTCACTGTATGGAAAGTGTTTTATGTAATACTGCAAAATCATGGCAGGTGATTCTCCCTTTATTTTTTACAACAATGTTTTTGACTAATGGTCCTTTTTTCCCCTATTTTTATTATTATTATTATTTCATTTTACTTTAATTTTACAATTTTTTGCCCTTCTTCAAGCTATCCTTCATGGATGTAAAACAAAGTGAATAAAAATGAGGAAATTAAATCTAAAAGAAGAACCTTCGGCAGGGGAATACAATTGTTTTGTGCAGGCATTTTTTAAGTTCCTGATCAATTTTACAAGATTTTCATGGACATCATGTTTTGCTGTCTTTTCCTCATGATTGGTTGAAGATCTAGTCATGGCACTTAATGACTGTAATTTTGAATACATTTTCATATTTCACTTTTCACAAGTTTCACCTACACTCTTTGTACAAAATATTTTTCGTTTTTTGAGGAGTGGAGGGGAGTGCATCATTGTGAAAAAAAGTGTTTGCAGAATAGTACACTGCTGTTCTGAACATATATGTATTTTTGTAATGTGTTGAAAAATCAATACAAGAAAGCCAACACTTCAATAAATGTTGCAATTGCTCTATGGTTGAACTTGCTTTTTAATCAAATTATTTCCTTTTTCTATTCTTCTACTGGAAAATAAACCACACAGCAGATACAAGTACCACCTAGAAGCAAAATACACTACAGTACTGTCTTTTAAAATAGTACACACTGATTTAAGTAAATGAAAAACATTGGAGTGTAACTATTACTTAGTCACAGCAATCCATTTCTATTAATATGAATTAATGAACAAAACAAGATGAATCCGTTTATGTTGTAATTCTCTGGAAGTGCAGTGGTGGAATGTTACAACCATTACGCTTTGTTCGATGGGACAGCTGTGTTTGAGTGGTTAGAGCAGTTGTCCTCCAATTGGAGAGTTGGGGGTTCAATTCCACCAGCAGTCACATGCTGAAGTGTTCCTATAGGCAAGACACTGAACCCCTCATTGCCTCATATCTGTGTCCCATCGGTGTATGGATGTTATAAAGTACTGATTATTCTTTGTAGATATCTAGTAGAGTGCTGTATGAATGGGTAAATGAGGACACAGATTGTGTTGTAAAGTGCTTTGAGTATCTTGATAAGATAGAATGGCTCTATACAAGTACAGTCCATTTACCATTTGATGGTTTAATGAGCGATAGCAGGTGTTGTCTAATTTGGAAGTCCAGACCTTCGACACAGTTAAGTGGTATGGTATGGTTCAATTTTAAGGTCGTGTGTGGTCAGATACACTATCATTGTATTTATACAAAAGTTTCATGGTTTCATACAATATACAATAAATAGATTTTTTAAAATAGTTGTAGCATTTCAATACACACAAAAAAAACTTTTTATGTTAACACACATATCAAAAGACCTGATCCAGTCAACTGTGCACTCGCTAGGTTCGCAACACTTCCTCTCCTGTGCACATGTTCAACCAACACCCAACTCATCTCATTGCCCCCACCCTCCACAACATTTTTAAAGTGCACAACAATGTTTTGTTATTTCCTATCCGTCAACCGCAACCAGGCCCCTTGCAACCCAAAAAGGAATAATCAAGTACAAAAAGCAGGACTCAGAAAAGATGCCCGTTCACGAAGAGCAAAATGTTGCCAGTTTTGGATGTCTTCACAATCTCATACAATTTAAACATTTTTAAGAGAATTTCGTGGTGCACATTTTTTAACATGTACCTGATATCAATTTCACACTTAGAGGTCACAATGGAATAACTTAGAAAATAATTCATTTTTATTTTTGTTTGATTTGTAGACGTGTGTTGCCGTTTAGTTAGATTTTGGAAATAAAATGACTTTACATGAGTAAAACTTTAAAGAGGTTGTAGAAGTAGAACTTAAATGCTGCTCTCCTTGTTTTACTTGAAGCAATGGCAACATTACAATTGATTAGAACTTTATCTGGTTATCACTGGCTGACCTGGCATTTCTCAAATCGGACAGCACGTCAGCCTAGTGGTCAGCACCGTTGCCTCACAGCAAGAAGGTTCGCGATTCAATCCCCGATTTGGACCTGTGGTCTTCCTATGTGGAGTTTGCATGTTCTCGTTTTTGTATGGGTTTTCTCCAGGTTCCAGATGGGAAATGCTGAAGTATTGTACCAGTGGCATAAAATTATTGTATTTTGAGGAAAATGATTGTACACGCCCAGTTTGCATTTTAAACTATATCCGAATTATCCTCTAATTATCGTACATTACAATAAACAATGCCTATAACCTATAATGCATTTTATTAGTAAATAAAGTAAAAAGAAAACAGTTGAAAAAGACACTACCTGCAGAACAGCAACTCAACTGGTGTTGTGTAGAATGAGTCCCCCACATGCACTGAATACACCAATACAAACATATATTTTTGTATTAATTTTAATGTTATATGTGTAGTATCCCTGGCTAAAATAATTTTTTGTTTGATAGTTTTATTTATTTTTGTTATACACCTTGAAAAATAAACTCAATCAGATTAAACTGTCTTACAGGCTGCAGTTGACTCATCATGGATCAGGATCCTGCCTCAGATTTTTTTCACATGCATTTTGTTTATATAGAAGAAAGTAGTATCAACCACCCTCCCTAACCACCACTGAAAACCTTTGATAATTAAATTATTTGACATAAAAAAACACTTAAAGTTTCATTTGAAATCACACCTGTGACATTTTTGCGCACATTAACTGGAAACAGCAACTCGGACTACCTAAACAGGTAATTAGTCCTAAACCTTAAATGCAAAATAAAAACAGTTGAATTTATTCACCTGCTCTCTTCTTCAGGGGTTTGCCACAGCGATCAAACTCACATAAAATGAATCATTTTGAGACAGTCTTCAAAAGTCTCATCACCAGAAAAAGTTGCTGGACTTATCACCTGTTGCTTTTGGAAAATAGAGTTAGATGGGTCTAAAAACTTGACAAATATAACAGCAAATTTCCTACAATGGCAACACTGTGTTTCTCAAGCTGCCACCTCTGCCAAAAGGAGTAATTGATTCAGTCATGCACTTAAGTGGTCAAATTATCGTACATTATGGGATTTTTTTAATTATTGAATGTACATTGTACAGATATTATTGTACAAATACAATAATTATCGGCAACGCTGCCGGGAGCTCCGTTTTCTTCCCACAGTTCAAAAACACGCACCCAGGACTACTGTATCTTGCAGAAGAGATCCGTGAGCTCAATGGGTTTTGTTTGGTTAAATAAATGTTAATACTGTAATCTTCACTTTATAACATTAATACCAAATTATAAATGAATATAATTCCGTTTTATACCATTGACAAGTGCTGTCAACCTCAGTGACGTAAGAAAAAATATCCTTTTTGTACCCGAGACGGTTTGGAAAACTAAAATGACATTACTTATACATTACAATGTATTTCACACAGATCAGAAAAAAATAATCTCCAATATATATTACAATAAAGTTCGGTTCAAATTAGCAACAGCTAGTTGAAGTCTCACTCACTGTTGATTTGACATACAGACATAATTTATAGATTTGGCAAGAATTTTAACACTTTTTTTTGGATTAATAAAGTATTTTTGAATTAAATTATGTGCCTTCACCATGTCATTCACTTTATTTTATGTAGCCTAAGATGATACAAATAACAAAAAAAATAATGCACACAAGACTTCTTCAAAAAGTTATAAAAGAGGATTGTATTCATCCCGCAGGAAATTGTTGTGCCAGAGTTTCAATACATAGGAAAATACACAAGGAATCACAAGATATAAAAAATAAAATATAAAAATACCAACAATTAAGTTCTAAAACTGGTCAGGTGCAGACAGAAACATTAAAATATTTATTGTGGTGCAGGATTAATTTTATTGTCCTGTGTGCAGAAAGGGGGAGGAGTTGAAACGTTTGAAGGACTTCCTGTGTTGTTCTGTGGAGCACCTCGTGGTCTCGACTCAGTCTACGACTGAAGGTGCTGCAGTAAGAGTCCAGGGTGTCATCATGCAGGGGGTGTGACGTGTTGTTCAGGATCTGGAGCAGGTTCCTCATCATCCTCTGCTCAGACTCCTCTGTCAGAGACTGCAGGCCCACTCCCAGAACTGAACCAGCTCTCTCGATGAGTTTATCGAGTCTGTTGACATCAGCTTTCTTCACACTGCTGCCCCAGCACATCACAGCATAGAAGAAGTTGCAGCCAACCAAGTGGTAAAACATCTGCAGCATGGTCTTGCAGATGTTCAAAGAAGCAGATCTTCCTCCTTTTAGAGAAGCACACACGTAAACCTGTAAACAGCCACAAAGACCAGTACACCTTTCTGCTGCCTCGGACAGTCCCTATACGTCACTGAGCGGACCCCGTGCACGTACAGATGTGAGCTTTCTGAAATGAAGCCAGGTTTCCAGAACCCAAAGAGGCATTGAGCAGAATTTAGCCGTGTTGACGTGAAGCACAACATATTTACATGTACCGTATTTTCCGGTGTATAGGTCGCACCTTTTTATGGTTTTTTCAAGGCCTGCGACCTATACTCAGGTGCGACCTATATATGGCTTGTTATCACTTTCGGTGAAACAAATTTTTAAATCCAGCTCATTTCACAATTACGTTCATTTATTAAGGAAAAGTTCAGCTCAGACATATATTTGCTATAATTTTTATCAAACAAATAATTGTTTTTAAGTGTTAATCTTCTTAAAAGCCTTGCTGTGTGCTCCTGTGGCAGACATTTGCAGCAGAGCTAAACGTAGGTGCGACCTATACACCAGTGCGACCTATCTAGGGATTTTTCCAATCTATTGGTGATAATTGGACAATGCGACCTATACAAAGGTGCGACCTATACACCAGAAAATACTGTAAATAGTGATAGACTTCCTTATATTTTCAACACATGACAACCTCAGTTCAGCAATCCTGCTTGTGGCTAACACATTTTCCAACATAAATGAAACAGTACTGTGCATCCTCATCAATACTTTATTTTGTAATACATCTGTTCGTTGTTCAGACTTTAAATCCCATGGCCGGGCAGTCATACAGATGGTAAGTCATCACTACATCACACCGAGTCACAAAGCCAGCTTACCTTCTCACATGAAGCCCATTATGGCTTTGTTGCTACCAGTAGCAGCTTCTTTAAGAATATTAATGAGGCGGACATTCATTTTCTGAAATGCTCAGTGGTGGGCAATGCTAATCAAAAAATTAGTTCCACAATTTCTAAAACGCTTAATTTTTTTAGGTCCACAATTTCAAAAGCACAAATGTCTTATGAAAATTAGGGGAAGCTAATCTAATCCGCTATTTATATTCGACAATTGGTAGCCGGCAGCGTTATGCAATATTTGCACTACACTGCCAACTGAAAAGTAACTAAAATGATCCTAAAAGGATGAAATTACAAAAATCAAAGGATTTATTTAATACTTTACGTACATATATTCTATTCGGCCACGAAATTAACAAAAAAGAGAATGATCTTTTAATCCCTAAGACCACTTTTAAATCTCAAATACACGGGTGTGTCGCCACCGCATTTATACATAAAAGTAACCCAAATACATAAAACTAACGACTCACCGTCGAGTGGTTGACACAAAACACACAATAAAATCCTCCGGCCGCGTTAATTTGGCTTGAAACAGCGGGGTTCTCTGCGGATTTATCCAAGTAACCCAGCACAACCAGCTAGCCACAGAGTTAGCGTCCAGTTCACCTCTGACCCGGAAGATGTCAAGATTCTATAGGCAGTCAACAGATTTAATGAAAAGTAACTAAAATGATCCTAAAAGGATGAAATTACAAAAATCAAAGGATTTATTTAATACTTTACGTACATATATTCTATTCGGCCACGAAATTAACAAAAAAGAGAATGATCTTTTAATCCCTAAGACCACTTTTAAATCTCAAATACACGGGCGTGTCGCCACCGCATTTATACATAAAAGTAACCAAAATACATAAAACTAACGACTCACCGTCGAGTGGTCGACACAAAACACACAATAAAATCCTCCGGCCGCGTTAATTTGGCTTGAAACAGCGGGGTTCTCTGCGGATTTATCCAAGAAACCCAGCACAACCAGCTAGCCACAGAATTAGCCCCCGAGTTCACCTCTGACCCGGAAGATGTCAAGATGGAATAGTCCATTTTTAGTAGGGGGATACAGAAATCGACCGGTTTTTGTATTGCGTTTTTAATGATCGTTTTCATCGTAACTATAATTATTTTTATGTTAAATGTACATTAACAAGCATGAGCAATGTTAGTGATGTAGGTGACTGGCCGGGGCGGGGCGGGGCCGGGGCCCCTGCTGATTTGGGGCCCCAAGCAACGGCATAGATGGTGTAGTGGCAGGGCTTTTGACTTGGGACCCGAAGGACGCGGGTTCGCGCCCCGGCCACTACAGACCTTGGGGTGTCTATGAGTGCACATCTAATTCTCCAGCTCCCCGAGCGCAACTACGCTGCTCGCTGCACCACCTGGTGGTGGTTGGGTTAAATGCAGAAGACCAATTTCGTCTGTCAAGTATGGGAACATACACAGATGACAAATGTGACAAATTATTAATTATTATTATTATAATTTGCCTACATGGTAGATCCATGTCTGTTCTCCCCTCTGCTCCCCCTCCAACCCTCCCTCCTCTCTGCTCTTTACGGTGAGGGAGGGGAAAAAGGCAAAACAAGCAGCTACGGAGCCAGCATAAGAGCCTCTAAATAAGTTTATTCGTTTTTACTGATAGATAATTAGTTATTAGCGGTACTGCATTTTAAATAAAAATAGCACAAATCCGCTTATGAATTATAAAAGTTAGTCACTCCGCTGTTACGCTGACAAAAACGTTAGGTCCGCTGTAAGCGGATTAGCGCATTAGCGGTCCCAAGCGTTCATATGGCCCACCTTTGGAAATGCTAAACACATATTGGACATTTTAAGTTACATATCGTCAAAAAAAAATTCAGTCAAAGGTTATTTTTCATTGTTTTGTGACAGATGACTGAGAAACATAATTCCCTCTGCCCTGAGAACTTGCCGTCTCCAAAACGATCTCTTATCCCAACCTGGAGGCCGGCTCACCAACTCACAGTGCCTCATTGGCATGGTCACCCTGAGAACAAAACCTTCCCTTATCTCCATCTGGAGGCCGACTTGCCGACGGCCATGGATCATGTCTGTGCGGCTGACTCAGGAGGAAACGCCCACTGAACTCCGCTGCTGTATAAAAGTCTGCAGATGACTCAGTTCGATGCTCATTCCTGTGACATGTTCTAGGCACATGCATTTATGTTTCCTATCCATGTTGAACGGGCAAGGAAATAAGCCAGTTAAAAATCTACCATTGAGCGTAGTTCTTTTTGGTAAACGTTAGTGAGGGAGATTTTCTCCAACACATTCGCTAAAGAAAAAAAGCCATACACAGCTTAATATGTATTTTGTTGCTTCTTTGTACACAGAGTTGTCACCTTTTTCTCCGTCCCAAGGGTTGAGGTTGTGTGTTGAGAAAACTGTTTGGTTTGATAATTAAATCCAGCTCTTCTGGACTACTGTAGATTTCTAATTTGATTTTGATGTTTTAATTCTGTACTTAGCAAAGTTAAATCAAGGGGAAAAAATGAAATAATTCTAAAAAGTATAAAGTTAAGAACTAGTGGTGCGTGCGTATAATAAATGTACCCCTTTGCTTTAATACTGTAACCTTTATGTTCAGAAGCCCCAAAGTTAGGTAAATAAGATCCACATGTGGGCAATGTAAGTGTAGGTATACACTGGAAACAGGATTACTGAACTGGAGAACATGTCCAGTTGAATGTCTCCCCCACAATCTTTAATATTCTGTATTCATTTCAAAAACACAACAAATCTAAGTAATGAAGTAATTTACATTATTTGTTATGGAAGACGGCACAGTGGTACAGTTGGTAAAGCTGTTGCCTTTCAGTGAGGTGGTCACTGGTTCAAATCCCAGTACAGAGGGTCTTTCTAGGTGGAGTTTGCATGTTCTCTCTATGTATGAGTGTGTTTTTCCCCCCAGGTACTCCAGTTTCCTCCCACAGACCAAAAACATGCATGTTAGGCTGATGGCATCTCTAAAAAGGTCCCTAGGTAGGTGTGTGTGTGTGTGTGTGTGTGTGTGTGTGTGTGTGTGTGTGTAGAGTGAGAGTGAGAGAGAGTGAGAGAGAGTGAGAGAGAGAAAGAGAGTGAATGGTTATTGGTCTCTGTGTTCCTGTGATGGACTGGAGACTAGGGGTGTCCTCCACCTCTTGCAGTCACTGCTGGACATACGCACCAGTGGCTCCTGTGACCCAAAAAAGGAAGAAGCGGGTAAAAGGATGGATGTTCAAGGAACTACTTTGTAGGACAACTAATTATGTTTTAAGTATACCTGCCCTTCTGGTCCAGCTGCTGCTGGTTATTACCTCACTTGGCACAAAGCGGTGCAACAGAAGTGGGTTGGCTCCAACTACCCATGCTGTCTCTGTCCGTTCAGAAACCAGAGGCTTCATTTCAGTGTCCAAAAGGCGTCGCAGTTCCTGTTGGACGTGTTTGGGAATCGTGCTAAAAGATAAAAAAAAAAAGTTTAGCTTTTTGTACAAGTCTGTGACACAAACTCCATGTTAAAGCTTAAAGGAATAGTTTAGATAGGTGGCCCTCAAATGGCAGCTCGCGGTCCACATTCAGCCTGCGAGACATTTATGGACTCCAAGTCACCTATAACTGCCATCTGCATCTTGCAGTCAGTCCAGATCCTGACCCGGGAAAACGCAAAAGGTCTTGAGTCTCAATCCTGCATGTTGATTCAGTACAGATTTTCCAGGTCTGAAAAAAGTCACTGTGCGACTGTTTGGCTAGCATGTGCTAAAAAAGTGACAACACATTAATCAGCTGTTACTGGTTTAGATCTTGAGGAGGGGTTCTGTTGAAAGGTTATGAACAATTATTGCCTTACCTGTTGTAAATCACTCTTTGAATGGCCTCAGTTGGAAGAAATAAAGACTAGCTCTGACCAAATAGTTAAAGACAAAAGTGAAATGCTGCCAGTTTACAAAAAAATCATGGTAATTTACGCAAACATTTTAGAAATCTTTACACCACTGTCAGTTTAGCATGGCAGTTTTACCAACTGAAAATTTATTGTTCGCTGGAATTGTCCCAGACAGTATGGAACATGTTACAGCTAGCTGCTATTGCATACAATTTTTTTCCCCCCATGTATCACTGCGTTACATAAAATTGACAGCGGTGTAAACGTTTATGAAAGTGTTTGCATGAACAGCTCTCTAATTTTTTAGACTGGAGTGGTTTGAAGGTGTCCGTGACCAACTTTGGCCCGAACTCCCTTGTTAGCTCGTCAGTTCCCTCAAAATCATTCTCCAAACTGAGGTTGTTCAAAAAGTCATTTTCAACAGATATTTCAATGTTCCCCAGAGCTCCACCTCAAAAGAGCTGAATTGTGACTGTAAGCAAGATTATGTGACAAGGGATAATCACCAGTAATGTAAAATTGCATTTAGTGACTGTACATAACACCAGTTAAATGCAGTTGTGCATCTCAGTCGGTATAGTTGATGTTTTTATGTTTGATAGTCAAGAAAAAATCCCTAACGTCAGTGAAGAATCTCTCTGGCGTTTGTCTAAATGTTGATAGGGCAAGACTAGACACAGAGCAAGCTCTAGAATCTGGTAAATAATATTTAACATTATGCATAACAGATGACTGGTTTTGCAACATGTTTGTTCATATTAAACAAAATAGCCTCATGAATGTGGCTCATGACTTGTGTTCCTGAAAGTAGCGGTTGACAGTCTCACGCCTTAGAAATGAGTCCTGGCATGAGTACAGGGAGCCATCAGGTATTTCTTGGTGCGAGGCCAACAGCAGTCAAGTCTGTCCTCACTTGAGCCTCCGGGCCGTTGGATAGCATTGCAGAATTAGCGCTTGAGCAGGATGGGTGTTGCGTTCCCACAAAGACAAAGTTCATGAAAAGAGAGGAGAAAAAAAAGCAACAATAGGGGGAAGATAGAGTCCAACCAAGAGAGAAAGTTTGGGCAGTGTGGGTCAGTTCAACAAACAACCCATGAAGTATGATAAAAAACTTATTTTCCCCATAAATGAGCAATTAGAACTTTAACACAATTTTAAAATAATGAAATGCACATTACGCACACAGATCATTTGAATGCATTTGCAGAGAACTTGGACTTTTCCAGCTGCGTTTGTGCTTGAAAGCCAACATCTAAGTCGCATACTGATGATTCAGTTGCCCTGGTCAGCAAAAAAAATGGCATATTGTGTAAACGTCAATTTACCCCAGCTTTTATAGCAATAGAAAAACTCTTTGCATACCAGCAGGAATAACACGACTTCACATTATTTGTAGATGCTTATTTTTTTAAACTGAAAAGTATAAACACATAATAATGCTTCTGAAAACTTTTATTTTTAATTTGTTGAAAAACAGAATGGCCCGGTGGCACAGTTGGTAGAGCAGCCGCCTCTCAGTGTCGCCGGAACGAATGCTGGCCGGGGGCCTTTCTGGGTGGAGTTTGTATGTTCTCCAGGTGCATGCATATTTTCATTTTACCTGGATTATTGAGCATGAACTTTAGTGCAAGTATTACAATATGTGTATTCAAGTGAAAGTATCACTGTTAATATTTCCACAATTCGCCATGAATATTTTCTGAAGTAAAGGTAAAATACTGTATAACTGAAAAGTTGCAGTCTGTACTGAAATTTGTTCTGCTACCCTTGGGTCAATGAGTCAAGACCTCAGTTTTAAAAAGTGAACCTAAGGGCAGCAGAAGGATAAGAGAGACTCCTTTCTTTGTCTTGTTGACCTAAAGTCAGCTTTCTAGACTGTTCTTCCTGAACTTTCATTCTACCGGTACTCTGGACATGTGTCCCGAGGCCTCCCTCCAAGGCCTGATCTATAGAGACAGAATGTTATGAAAAACATGATATATGCAGAAACAAAATATCTTCATTAACCTTTGAAATCTTTTGAAATACACTGCCTGGCCCCCAAAAAAGTCGCCCCCAAAAAAAGATCCCACACACTAATATTTCGTTGGATCGCTTTTACCTTTGATTACAGCATGCATTCGCTGAATCATTGTTTCAACAAGCTTCTGCAATGTCACAAGATCCATTTCCATCGAGTGTTGCATACATTTTTTTCACCAAGATCTTGCATCAACGACTGCAGTCATCGACAACTGCAGTCATCTACGACTGCAGTTTTCGATGACTGCAGTCGTTGATGACTGCAGTTGTCGATGACTGCAGTCGTTGATGCACCCATCATCACTAGGCATGATGGGTGCATCAACTGCCTCTCTTCTTACTCTGATGCCATCACTCTGGAACAGGGTAAATTTGGAATCATCAGACCACATGACCTGCTCCAGAGTCCAATCTTTATGCTCCCTAGCAAATGTAAGCCTTTTTTTTTTCCAGTTAACCTTACTGATTAGTGGTTTTCTTAAGGCTACACAGCTGTTCAGTCCCAATCCCTTGAGTTCCCTTCACATTGTGCATGTGGAAATGCCCTTACTTTCACTATTAAACATAACTCTGAGTGCTACTGTTGTTTTTCTTCTATTTGATTCCACCAAACGTTTAAGTGATCACCGATCACGATCATTCAGGATTTTTTTGTGGCCACATTTCTTCCTCGAAGACGATGGGTCCCCACTATCCTTCCAGTTCTTAATAATGCGTTGGACAGTTCTTAACCCAATTTTAGTAGATTCTGCAATCTTTTTAGATGTTTTCTCTGCTTGATGCATGTCAATGATTTGACCCTTCTCAAACAGACTGACATCTTTTCTACGATGTGTCTTTCAACATGGTTGTTTAAGAAATGAGAAGCAAGTCATTGCACCAGTTGGGGTTAAACAAATCTCACTTATTTTCCTTTCTATAATTTATATATAATTTATTTATTTATATATATATTTTTGTTTGTTCTTTGTAATTTTAGTGAGTCAAATTGGCTCTTCTCATCCTGAGCATTTAATTGTTCTGTTGACCTTGTATTAATCTGAATTTGATTTTTTTTTTTAAAAACTGTTTGAACGTGGGGATTTTTTCTTCATTTTGGAGCTGAGGCAACTTTCTAAGCTGAAGCCCATATTATCCAAAAATCACATGGAGACAGTATTGCACACATTTTTTACATCTAGGCTTGATTACTGCAATCCACTGCTGTTTGGTATCAGTCAGACCACCATTGCACAACTTCAACTGGTACTGGTGCCTGTACAGTACAGGCAAAAGTGAGCACATTACACCATCATCATCTTCAAATCCAGTTCAAAATTCTCCTGTACGTCTATGTCTACAAATCGCTGAACAATCTCACCCGCCCCATCTCTCTGATTTGCTACAGCTGCATGTCCCACCACGTTCTGAGGTCAGTGGACCAGTTGCTTCCCACAGTTCCAGGGACTCGTCTTAAGCACAGAGGTGACAGGGCCTTCTCTGTAGCAGGCTCAAGACTGAAGAATGAGTTACCTTCTCCCTCTCGGTTTTCAAATCCCGTTTACCCACTACTATTCCATTGCTTTCAACACCAGTTGATCTGTGTTTGGTTGTTATTATCTGCAACGATTTTATGTCTATGTTCTGTTTTTTTAACTTCATTTTGTATGTTGCCTATGTGTTGCCTGTTTGTACAGCACTTTGGTTGGCCTTGTCTCCATCCATCCATCCATCCATCCATCAATCTTCTTCCGCTTATCCGGGGTCGGGTCGCGGGGGTAGCAGCCTAAGTAGGGAGGCCCAGACTTCCCTCTCCCCAGCCACTTGGAGCAGTTCCTCCGGGGGAATCCCAAGGCGTTCCCAGGCCAGCCGAGAAACATAGTCCCTCCAGCGCGTCCTGGGTCTTCCTCTGGGTCTCCTCCCGGTGGGACGTGCCCGGAACACCTCACCAGGGAGGCGTCCAGGAGGCATCCTAACCAGATGCCCGAGCCACCTCAACTGGCTCCTCTCGATGTGGAGAAGCAGCGGCTCTACTCCGAGTCCCTCCCGGATGACTGAGCTTCTCACCCTATCTCTAAGGGAGAGTCCAGCCACCCTGCGGAGAAAACTCATTTCAGCCGCTTGTATCCGAGATCTTGTTCTTTCGGTCATAACCCAAAGCTCATGACCATAGATGAGGGTGGGAACGTAGATCGATCGGTAAATTGAGAGCTTTGCCTTTTGACTCAGCTCTCTCTTCACCACGACAGACCGGTACAGCGCCCGCTTCACTGCGGACGCTGCACCTATCCGCCTATCGATCTCACGCTCCAGTTTTCCCTCATTCGTGAACAAGATCCCGAGATACTTAAACTCCTCCACTTGGGGCAGGACCTCCTCCCCGACCCGGAGAGGGCATGCTACCCTTTTCCGGCTCAAGACCATGGCCTCGGATTTGGAGGAACTGATCCTCATCCCGGCCGCATCACACTCGGCTGCAAACCGCTCCAGTGAAAGTTGTAAATCACGAACTGATGAAGCCAGTAGGACCACATCATCTGCAAAAAACAGAGAAGCGATTCTAAGGTCACCAAAACGGATCCTCTCAACACCTTGGCTGCGCCTAGAAATTCTGTCCATAAAAGTTATGAACAGAATCGGTGACAAAGGGCAACCTTGGCGGAGTCCAACTCTCACCGGAAACGAGCCTGACTTACTGCCGGCAATGCGGACCAAGCTCTGACACCGGTCGTACAGGGACCTAACAGCCCTTATCAAAGGGCCTGGTACCCCATACTCCCGGAGTACCCCCCACAGAACCCCCCGAGGGACGCGGTCGAATGCCTTCTCCAAGTCCACAAAGCACATGTAAACTGGTTGGGCAAACTCCCACGCACCCTCCAGGACCCTGTTGAGGGTGTAG
>JBBPBX010037285.1:0-14508 GCA_038048925.1 Garcialebias charrua | reverse complement strand
CTATGAATTTCAATAATGTCAATTTTAAATGGGACTTAGATAATTATATTTCTATTACTAAATGTCTTGTAGTTTGACTTTTCCAAATTTAATGATAACTTAAAGAGGGACTAAACTTAAAATTAATTTTTTTTAGCTGATAAACTCCCTAGAATGTGTCTAAAATGTTGTATAGCACTAGGTCTGTGTTAATCTTCATATATTTGTGCGTATTTGTTTAGATCGGCAATATTTGGTCTAAAAACGTTTTTACGGTAAGCCTATGGGTTGAACAGAGGAATTGCACCTTAATTTTCTTATTGGTCTAGGATTCTCACTGTGACGCGTTTTCTCACTCTGTCGTCACGAAAGTGGTTCAAGCAGAGCCAATCTCCTGCAGAGATGAGAAGGTCCTCGCTGCAGTTCATACCTTATATGGAAGTGGTACATTGCACTCCGGAAAAGTACTGCAACAAAGCATATTATAGTTTTTGGAATGGCTAGTTATTTAGCCCAACCTCGCGCGCCTGTCCCAGCGGATGCAGTTTTTCCCTCTTAGCGACGGACACCCACGAGGCCTGTCCCGTCTGCTTGGGGATGTTACACGCAAAAATGGCGCTGTATGTGCCCGACTATTGCCCACACTGCAACCAGAGGCCTGTCCCGTCTGCTTGGGGATGCTACACGCAAAAATGGCGCTGTATGTGCCCGACTATTGCCCACACTGCAACCAGATGCTGGAGGCTGTGAGGAGGCACCTGGCGGCCTTCGTTGCCAAGGCAATGGGCACAGCTGCAGCGCCAGCGGATCCAGACACCACTGAGCCCCTCACTCCCACGCCGGAGCTCGAGAACATGGCTCTAGACGACAGCACACGAGTCGAATGGGGCGACAGCCCTGATGTGCTGGCTCCCATGGTGGACTTAACAGTCGAATTTGAACTCGAGGCATGATGAGCGAGGACGAGATCTCGATTTCAGCCTCAGGCGAATTTTCCGTGGAGAACGCAGACGTCGAATACGAGGAACAGGGAGAAGATCTCTCCCGCACCCCGGTACCCGTGCTCCCGGAGACTGACTTTTCCATCCCTGCTCTGTTCGACTTGTGTCACAGAGCAACGGACGCGCTGCAGATCCCATGGCTAGAACCTCCGCCTCGTCAACAGGTCACGAGGCTGGCAGGAAACTGAAAGTTATGCACCATAACTCATGTTCCCTGAAGGAAGGGAACGAGGTGCAACATACTTGCTATGGGGGATTACGCCCCCGCGCGATTACCTGAAGGAATATACTCACGCCTTTACGGCTAGAGACGTCACCACCGCACCAGAGGCCCCGCCCTCTGGGTACTTAAGCGGCTTGCGCCCCTCCATCTTTCTCCAAAGTTGCACTTCACCGAGCTTTCAGCATTGAAAAGGGCCAGCTATGTTGCACCTCGTTCCCTTCCTTCAGGGAACATGAGTTATGGTGCATAACTTTCAGTTCCCTTTCAGTCTGGTCTCTCGGTGCAACATACTTGCTATGGGAACGTAATCCATTCACGCCCTTGAAATGCTCAGTAAAATGCATGCTAGAGTGAACGTCTGCCCTTGACCAGCAGGCATCTCAAAGCTACTTTCTACTGTGTGTTAGAAAGGACAGCCTGAGTGACGTCACCCGCAGTAACATCCAAACTGTAATGCTTTGCAAAAGTGTTTAATGAGCTCCAATTCGCAGCAGCGCAGATGTCTGCGACTGGTACACCCTTGAATAATGACCAGGAAGTGGCCAAGCCCCTAGTGGAGTGAGCATGCACTCCAGAGGGTACCTGTTGACCTTTGCTACTGTACGCCCTTTTAATGGCCTCAGTCACCCAATGTGAGAGGCGTTGTTTTGATAGGGCCCTCCCGGTAGCAGGTGCTGCAAAGCAGACGAACAGTTGGTTTGTTTTCCTCCATTCGGCTGTTCTCTACATGTAGGTGCGTAAAGCCCTCACTGGGCAGAGAGCCTTTAGTCTTTCCTGTTCCTGAGTCAGGACAGGAGCAGGTGGGAAGGAGGAGAGATCAAAGTCTAGACTCCTATGGTTCAAAGGCAAGACCTTGGGAGTGTATGGGGATTAGGCCTTAGTGTGACCTTCGACCCTTCAGGGGCGAATCTGGTACACATTGGATGTACAGACAATGCATGGAGGTCACCCACGCGTTTCGCCGAGCAAAGTGCCAGGAGTAGAGCAGTTTTATAAGATAGTAAATCTATCTTAATCTCACTCAGTGGCTCGAATGGAGGGTCACAGAGAGCCCCCAGGACCAGGCCAAGATCCCAACCAGGGGTCAGGGTCCTGCTGGGTGGTTTAGTCCGAAGGACACCCTTCATAAATCTTATTATGATTGGATGTGCTCCGGGTGTCCTGTGTCCCCAGCCTTCGTGACAGGCTGAAATAGCTGATAGGAAAACTTTAATCGTTGAATAAGAACAACCTTTTTCCAATAAGCCCTGAAGGAAAGTCAAGAGCTGAGCCAAGTCGCATGCATAAGAAATAATATTTCTTTCTGAGCACCAGGCTTCAAAAATACGCCACTTTTGTGCATATAGAGATTGTGTTGATCCAGCACGAGCATTTTGTATGGTTATTACCACATTTTCTGGCATGCCTGATGCCATCAACCTGTTCTTTTCAACCAACAAGGTGAGACTTTTGGTAGTTTCTGGCCTAAGTGGCTGTACTGCTCCTTCTGGTGACACAGAGGCTGTTAACCCCTGGGGGTCAACCAGGTTGGGAAGAAGGCCTCCTTGCCGACGTGCCCCCAAGTTACCCTGCTCAGGGGTAATTGAGGGCAGATGTAACCCGTCATCCTTATTAGACAGGATTGGAGCAGAAAGTCTATTTTCCTCTAAGTTTGGAGTTCTGGGGCTGTGAGACTGCGAGTTATGTAAGCGAGCAGATCTCCGGACTCCAATCCGTTTTTTGAGGTGGTCTAGTTTACTGGTCTTTGGCTTTAATGGAGCGTTGGTACCAGGTAAACCGACCGAGGTCTATGTTTCACCCGTTGGGAGAATTATTTTTGAAAGCAGATTTGGATCAGCACAGAGCGGGAGGTCACGTGCTGTCTGACTACTGCTTGGACATTGCTTGTCCCTCGTTAATAACAAAGGAGCGGCTGCAACGTGAGAACGTGGGGGTGTTCCTTTTGGTTTGGCAGACTTCAGATTATTTGGTGATAAAGAGCTCAGTCCCCCTCGAAAAACAGGAAGAGAGATCTGATTCAACTCCAACTTGTTTTCATCCACAGCAGGCTGAACACAGTCACTGCTGTGAAGGTGGGAAGTTTGTGGCTACCTGAGGGCATCTGATGTAGCCCCCCTGACGTTAGACTCTGTCAGCTTGCCTCCCTGAGGTACGGACATGTCACGTGTTCATCTGGTGAGTGTAATGTCTGCCCCATCGTTCACAATGGAGCGAGGACTTGAGCATGTGACCCTCCTCATCCGTCTCCATGAGAGGTGTGGGGGGTGTTTGCAGACGCCTCTGTGTCTGCTCACTGCAGATGAATCAGAGGCACCCTGCTGGGGTTTATTAATTAGCCTAATACCCCGTGGGCCGTGAGGGAGGGGGGGGGGAAGGCCCCCTCCCTTTATGCCAGTCCTACCCTCTCGGTAGGACTGGAAGGCGCCTTGCATGGCAGTCGCCGCTACCGGTGTATGAATGTGTGTATGAATGGGTGGATGGCTGGTATTGTAAAGCGCTTTGGGGCTCCTCACAGGAGGCTGGAAAGCGCTATATAAATAAGCTCCATTTACCATTTACCATTTATGACAGCTTGCAGGCCAGAGGGACCTGTTTTGCTAGAGATATTTGTTGTGGTGTGGTTTTTTAGAGTCAATAAAACAGAGAGGAGTTGTTTCATGAGCTTTATTTGTGCTTTTATGCAATGACGTACATGAATCTATGTCACTCACAGCAGAGAGAGCATGATATGTGCATGCTGTAAATAAACCAGCTTTTTATACTGTGTTACAAGCAAAGTCTGGACATGAAGGGATCATTCCCGTTACCACGTGGGCGGGTGATCGTGTAACGTGGAAACGTGGACATGGTTCATCAAACGTTTTTGTCTGTTGTCCCGATTCGCCGAGGAAGCCCTGTGTTTGGTCACCTGGCGGGGGACAAACCTGTTTTTCTCCATGCGTGCTCGGTACGAGGTTGGCCGTTGCAGAGAGACTACGCAGGTCTTTTTCCAGCAGACTCCCTTGGGAGGGCAAAGCTCCTCCAGGTAATGCCTGCCCGGAGAGCTTCCGCCTGTCTGCGTCTTTGGTCCAACTTGGTCTGAATACGCTCCAAAGCTTTACCAAACAATCTCACCGGCTCTATCGAGTGGTGGAGAAAAGGCACCTTTGTCCTTCCGGGAGATCTGTTAAAGTCATCCAGAGGTGGCGGATCGTGATTACCGCTTCTGCCATTCCCCTGGCTCGCCGGCTCTATCGAGTGGTGGAGAAAAGGCACCTTTGTCCTTCCGGGAGATCCGTTAAAGTCATCCAGAGGTGGCGGATCGCGATTAAGGCACCTTTGTCCTTCCGGGAGATCCGTTAAAGTCATCCAGAGGTGGCGGATCGCGATTACCACTTCTGCCATTCCCCTGGCCTGTGCAACTGTGGAGGCAATGTGTTCAACATAACAGTAGTTTTTCCAGCTATTTAACAGTTAAAAATGGTGTACCACAAGGCTCAGTTTTAGGACCAACCCTCTTTACAATCTACATAGCTAATGTAGGTCAGAGCATCCCTGATGCATCCTTACATTTCTATGCTGATGATACAGTTGTTTATTGCCGAGCTAAAACAGTAGCTAAGGCTTTCCAGTTACTGCAATCCGCTTTTGACATCATTCAGTCAGATTTGTTCCGTCTCAAACTTGTCCTAAATGCTGATAAAACAAAAGGGATGTTTTTTTCAAGTAGGAAGTCGGTCCCAGCAGATCTTCCTCTGATTTTTTCCTCAAATGGTGTCCCTATTGAGTTTGTTGATTCCTATAAATATTTGGGTATCCTGGTCGATTCACATCTCTCATTTAAACTCCACGTGGAAAACCTAGTGAAGAAACTGAAAGTTAAACTGGGTTTCTTTTTCAGAAATAAATCATGTCTAACATTGAATGCTAGGAAACGCCTTGTATCTGTGACATTCCTTCCCTCCATTGATTACGGTGACATTCTCTACATTAATGCTCCTACAAGCACCCTACGGATGTTGGATGTTGTCTATCACGGTGCACTTATACAGGGAACCCCCGACCTACGAACGAGTTTGGGACCTAAGAACCTTTTGCAGCTCGATCCGTTCGTAGGTAGGGGGTGAAAATTATATTAAAAAAAAAAATTATTCATTCATTCATTCATTCAACCTTTATTTATCATGCTAACGGAGCGCGCGCACACATTTAAGCATGTACAGTAGTGTACTGTAATGTTAAACATTGCTATTCACATTTACAGAATAAATAAAAATATATTTTCTTACTTTGAGATGGTCAAAGCCGACATAGGTTGCCATGCGTTGATTGTTTTCGGGCCAAGCAGCGCGGGGGCCGGCAAGCCACCGCAGCTGCTCCAGACCTGTGTTAGCTAGCTGGCTAGCTTCTGCTAGCCAAGCCATGAGCTAGTGTTGGAGCGGCGGCGCGATCAATCTGCAGCTGCTGCTCCAGCCGCTGCTCCAGCCTGAGACGTCCACAGAGCTATTCCAGCTAGTAATTAATCCATATGATGCGATCCTGGTCACCAGTGTTCAAAAGGCCGGCTCCCGTGTTAGCTCCAGTGTTAGCTCTGGAGCTAGCCAGGCCGGAGGTGTAGCCAGGCCGGCCGGAGGTGTTCGCACGGCGGCCTGGCACGATCGGCGATAAATCCGCTGCTGCCTGAGACATCCACAAAGTTCACAGAGACGTTTCCAGCTAGTAATTAATCCATATGAAGCCATCCTGGTCACCAGTCTTCGTCCGGCTCTCGGCAGCTAACCTAAGATGGCGTCCGGTGTTCTACATTAATTTGTGACCGGAGACCCCAGTGACTGAACCTAAAATAGCGTCCGGTGTTCTACATTAATTTGTGACCGGAGACCCCAGTGACTGAACCTAAAATAGCGTCCGGTGTTCTACATTAATTTGTGACCGTGTAAACTGAAGACCTACTTCCTGTTGCCCAAGATTGCTCAAAAATTGCTCAAAAATGATCAGAAATGATCTTTTTTATCATAATTATTATTTATAAAGCCTTTAAAACAACCAGAGCTGCAACAAAGTGATGTACACATGAAATTAAGAACATTTAAACAAAAAAAAAAAAAAAAAAAATTATTTTTTTTTTTTTTTTTCATATTTTTATTAAATATGATATGTTCGTAGGTCCCGTGGTTCGCAGGTCGATGGGGTCGTAGGTCGGGGGTTACCTGTATTCATAACTGGCTGTGATTATCGTACCCACCACTACACCCTGTATTCACTGGTTAATTGGACATCATTAACCTCACGCAGACTCTTCCACTGGTACATTTTCATCTTCAAATCACTTCTTGGTCTGCTGCCCTCATACATCTCTGCCTACATGTCTTTGTGTGAGTGCAGCTACAGCGTGCGCTCTTAGGACATGATCACCTGCAGTGTACTTTCAGTGAGGACTGAACTTGGAAAAAGGGCCTTCTCCTATTCTGCTCCTGCTTCCTGGAATATCTTACAAAAAGATCTGAAGCTCTCGGCCCTGACCTCTCTGGATGGTTTTCAGAATCTGTTGGAATTCTGGCAAAAACCAATGCAGATATGTTCCTGTCTTTGATTTTTTTGTACATCTACCTTATAAAAAACATTTTCTTTTCTTTTGTTTATTGTATTTTTATCATTGATGTTCATTATTCTTTAGTTTGTAGCAGGTCACTTTCGTAAATGAGCCATCGAGGCTCAATAAGATTTACCCGACTAAATAAAGGTTGAATGAATAAAAACTGCAGCTGTCCCCATCATACAGAGCACAAAGTCTGTTGCTCTGCAGGATTTGTCCAGCAAGTCGGCAGCCGCCTGCTTGTCCGTTGTTGTTTGGAGCTGTTGCAGTTTTTCGGCCAGGTAAGCCTGCATTAACGCGGACGCGTTCATGGCGCGTGCCGCGAGTCCCTGAGCCCTTTAGCACTTCTCAAGTAGAGACGCTGAGGCTCGACAAGCCTTGCTGGGAAGAGTTGGTTTTGTTCCTGATGATTTAGGAGCCAGGTGAGACGCTAGTGTCCTCAATCTGAGGCACGTTAGCTATTCCCACTTCAGCTATTCCCACTTCATCCATCCATCCCATCTACGTCGAGGAACTGTGAGAAGGGAAGAAGCATAGGGGCTCTTGGTTGAGTCCAGGTGCGACTTAGTTCTGTGAGGAAGTCTGGGAACATGTGTATCCTTTGCCTCGTGGCGGCCTACTGCTTCGAGTAAATATAGTTTCCTGCCAGCCTCGTGACCTGTTGGCGAGGCAGAGGTTCAGGCCATGGGATGTGCAACGCGTCCGCTGTGCTCTATGGCACAAGCCGAACAGAGCAGGGATGGAAAAGTCAGTTTCTGGCAGCATAGGTAACGAGGTCTGGGAGAGGTCTTCACCCAGATCCTCCAGTTCCACGTCTGCCTCCTCCGTTGAAAATTTGCCCGAGGCTGAAATCGAGATCTCGTTCATCATGCCCCGGTGTCGAACTCGACTGTTAGGTCCACCATAGTAGCCAGCACGTCAGGGCTGTCGCCCCATTCGACTCGTGTGCTGTCATGT
This sequence comes from Garcialebias charrua, assembly GCA_038048925.1. Taxonomy (NCBI): domain Eukaryota; kingdom Metazoa; phylum Chordata; class Actinopteri; order Cyprinodontiformes; family Rivulidae; genus Garcialebias; species Garcialebias charrua. The sequence goes on along the minus strand of JBBPBX010037285.1, from coordinate 6,773 downwards.
AGAGCCATTTTCTCTAGCTCCGGCGTTGGAGTGAGGGGCTCCGTGGTGTCCGCGTCCGCTGGTGTCGTTGAAGCGCCCATGGCTTTGGCGACGAGTTCAACCCAATGCCGCAGCACCGCATCCATCATGAGGTTACAGTGTGGGCAAAAGTCGAGCGTATCCAGTGCTGTTTTTGCATGAAGCATTCCGAGGCAGACTGGACAGGCCTCGTGGGTGTCCATTGCTGCGAGGGAGAAACCGTATCAGCTGGGACAGGCGCGTGAGGTTGGGCTCGCCGTCCCGCTGGTTTTCCTTGGAAGTCTCGCCTTTCGCTTTCCTTTCTCCGGAGGCATGTCCGAGATGAGGTAGACAAGTCCTTCCAGAATCTTTTTTCTGTTTTCTTGAAATGTCTCCTCCATCGCGTCGCTTTCGCTGGCTAGCTCGCTAGCTCGCTAGGAGTTAGCGAAATAGCTTTTTTTCTGTGGCGTAGTTAGCGCCGTCGAGTGAAGCAATCTGTAGAGAGAGGAGAGAAAATACTTTGGGGTTAAGAGAAATGTGCCGGACTAGCTTTCGCTAGTCCAGCAGTACGCAGGAATAATTCTCTGTGCGCTCTGTGCAGGGAGCAAGCTTACCTCAAGTTAAGCGATTAAGCAACAGAGAAGTCCCGCGAAGAGGTAGTTCAGGTTCGGCGAGGTGAAATGCAAAAAAGAGAAAGATGGAGGGACGTAAGCCGCTTAAGTACCCAGAGGGCGGGGCCTCTGGCGCGGTGGTGACGCCCCTAGCCATAAAGGCGTGAGTATATTCCTTCAGGTAATCATGCGGGGGCACAATCCCCCATAGCAAGTATGTTGCACCGAGAGACCAGACTGAAAGGGAACTATTTTTACTCAAAGCAGCAGGCCGCCACGAGGCAAAGGATGCCCGTGTTCCCAGACTTCCTCACAGAGCTGACTCGCACCTGGGCTCAGCCCAGAGCTCCCATGCTGTTGCCACTCTCGCAGTTTCTCGACGTAGACGGGATGGATGAAGTGGGAATAGCCAACGTGCCTCAAATTGAGGACACGCTGGCGTCTCACCTAGCTCCCAAGTCATCCGGGACAAAACCAACTCTCCCCAGCAAAGCTTGTCGAGCTTCAGCTTCTCTGTTCGAGAAATGCTACAGAGCTCAAGGACTCGTGGCGCGCACGATGAACGCATCCGTGTTGATGCAAGCTTACCTGGTTGAAAAACTGCAGGAGCTCCAGGTAACGACGGACAAAAAAGTTGCCGCTGACTTGCTAGATGAAGCCCGCAGGGCAACAGACTGTGGTCCACATGATGGAAACAGCTGCTGTTGCTCAAAGCAGAGGCATGGCTGAGGTGGTCATCGCGATACGCCATCTGTGGTTGACCCTAACAAATCTCCTGGAGGGACAAAATGTGCCTTTTCTCCACCACTCGATAGAACCGACGGGATTGTTTGGGAAAGCTCTGGATCGAATTCAGACCAAGCTGGACCAGAGGCGCAAACAGGCTGAAGCTCTCCGGGTGGGCATTCCCAGGAGAACCTGTGCCCCCTCCAGGGAGTCAGCTTGGGGTAGACCTGCGCAGCCTCGACACCGCTCAGCAACATGTGCCCCACCGCAAAAGCGACCGGTGTACGAGGCCGAGCACTGGCAGAGTCAACCGCCTGGCCCACCTCGAACTGAACACGCATGGAGCAAGAACAGGTTTGTCCCCCGCCAGGTGGTCAGACACAGGACAGGGCCTACTCGGCGAACCGGGACACCAGACAAACGCGTGCCTGATGAACTAGGTCCACGTGTTGATTTTACACGATCAACCACCCACGCGGTACGGGGAATGATCTTTTCATGTCCAGACTTTATTTGTAGCACGGTACAAAAAGTTGGTAACTCTGTTGCATGTACAAATCATGTTTTTCCTGCTGTGAGTGACATAAAGTCAAATATGTCGTTACACGTAAGCACGAATAAAGCTCAAAAAACAGCCCCTCTCTGTTTTATTGACTTAAAAACAACAACAACAAACACAATAACTTCAGCAGAACGGGTCCCTCTGGCCTGCCAGCCGACATAAAGGGAGGGGGCCATCTCCCCCCTCCCTCACGGCTCACGGGGTGTTAGCCTAATCAATAAGCCCCAGCAGGGTGCCTCGGTTCTGTCTGTAACAGACAGGCACAGAGACGCCTGCAAGCAGACCCCCCATCCCTCACAGAGACATGTGAGGGGGGTCACGTACTCCAGCCGCGGGGGACGGACAATACACAAACCAAGTGAACCCGTGACACGTCCGAACCCTAGGGATGCGCGCCGACAGAATCTGACGACCCACCTTCCTGGAAACCTATCCAACGGCTCCCAGTAAGGGACAGAGGGCCACGGCAAAAGCCCACAGGCTACCACTAGCCTCACACATTCACAAAGGCGGTTGTAATCAAACTGCTGTGTACGTAAACAAACCGGGGCTGAATAAGATTCCTCTTCCTTTTAATCGAAGAGAACTGAGCTCTCTGTCACCAACCAATTTAAAGTCTGCCAAACACAAAGGACCATCTCCACATTCTCACGCTACAGCTGTCCCCTTATCATTGATGGATGCCATGCAATGTTCAAGCAGTGATCCTGCAGCACGTCACCGTACTCACTGTGCTGACTCAGTTCTGCTCTTTAACGATGTCCCCCCACCGGGTTAAACACAGACCCCGGGCGGTTTGTCTGGCTCCAGCGCTCTATTAAGGCCAAAGACCAGTAAACCAGACCCAACCAGGAAACGGGTTGGGGTCAGGAGATCTGCTCGCTTACAAAACTCGCAGCTCCTCAGTCCCATGACCCCCAACAAAAAGAGGAAAAACAGACATTCTGTTCCACTTTTGTCTAATACAACAGATTGCCTCTGCCCTCAAACACTCTCGATCAGAGTAGTATGGCAACACATCTGCAAAAAAGCCCTCTCCCTAACATGGTTGATCCTCAGGAGATCACAGAATCCAGGGCCCTTGGAGGAGAACTTGTTCCACAAACTGCTCCTCTTCAGGGACACACCACGTCACCAGAAGGAGCATTCTCGCCACTTAGGCTGGGAGCTATGGAAAATTTCAGCTTGGAGGCAGAAAGGAACAAGCTGGTGACATCAGGCCTGCCAGAAAATATGGTAAATACCATTCAGAATGCCCGAGCTGTGTCAACACAGACTCTTTATGCACAGAAATGGCGTATTTTTGAAGCTAGGTGCACATAAAGAAATATTTCTTATTCATGTGACCTAGATCAGCTCCTGACTTTTCTTCAGGACTTACTGGAAAAAGGTTGTTCTTTCTCAACAATTAAGGTGTTCCTATCAGCAATTTCAGCTTGTCACGAAGGCTGGGGAAACAGGACACCTGGCGCGTATCCACTCATAATAAGATTTATGAAAGGAGTGCTAAGAAAGAGACCCCCCAGTAGGATCCTGACCCCTGAATGGGATCTTAGTCTCGTCTTGGGGGCTCTCTGTGATCTTACATTCGAGCCACTGAACGAAATTAAGATAGATTTATTATCTTATAAAACCGCTCTACTCCTGGCCCTTTGCTCAGCGAAATGCGTGAGTGACCTCCATGCCTTGTCTGTACATCCAATGTGTACCAGATTCACCCCTGATGGGTCAAAGGTCACCTTAAGTTCCTAATCCCGCATATAACCCCAAGGTCTTGACTTTAAACCCTAGAAGTCTGGACTTTGATCTCTCCACTTTTCCACCTGCTTCTGTCCTCATTCAGGAACAGGAAAGGCTGAAGGCTCTCTGCCCCGTGAGAGCTTTAAGCACTTACATGCAGAAAACAGCCGAATGGAGAAAGACAAACCAACTGTTTGGGTGCTTTGCAGTACCTGCTACCGGAAAGGCCCTATCAAAACAGCACCTCTCACACTGGGTGACTGAGGCCATAAAAAGGGAGTACAGTAGCAAAGGTCAACAGGTGCCCTCTGGAGTGCACGCTCACTCTACTCGGGGCTTGGCCACCTCGTGGTCACTGTTCAAGGGTGTACCAGTTGCAGACATTTGTGCTACGGCAAACTGGAGCTCAATAAACACTTTTGCAAAGCATTACAGTTTGGATGTTACTGCGTGTGATGTCACTCAGGCTGTCCTTTCTAACACACAGTAGAAAGTAGCCTTGAGATGCCTGCTGAACAAGGGCAGACGTTCACACTAGCATGCATTTTACTGAGCATTTCAAGGGCGTGAATGAATTACGTTCCCATAGCATATGTTGCACCGAGAGACATGACTGAAAGGGAACTGAAAGTTATGCACCATAACTCATGTTCCCTGAAGGAAGGGAACGAGGTGCAACATACCTGGCCCTTTTCAATGCTGAAAGCCCGGTGAAGTGCATTTTGGAGATCGATGGATCGGCGTCAGCTGCTTAAGTACCCAGAGGGCGGGGCCTCTGGCGCAACACTGATGCCTCATCCTCACCTAACGCATCCAAATGCTCCCAATGCTCTGTGTTTGCTGCTTGTCAACAGATGTTGTCCCCACCGAACGTCTGCAGACGCGCAGTGGGAGGAGCGTGTCGTGGCTCCCTTCCCGGTCAGATCCATGTTGTTTATGTACACTGGGCAGATAAAACCAGCTGTACGTGCCTCGTCAATACTTGTGTGTGTTTTCTACGAGCCGAACTGCAGCTCAAAAAGTATTTGTTGAGATTAAAACTTTTTTTTTTAATGTTTGGGGAGATGTACGCTCGAATGGACAGCAGCAACTTTATAAATGCCATGTTTTCCTACCGGATGCTGTTTTCGTCCAGAAAGTCCCGTCGTCGTTGCGTCATCACATAGCAGAGTCTCTCCCGAGTGGTTGCTGATAATCTGCGAGCAGAAGAAGCAGGACAAACCCAGCTTCTACAGTGGCTGCTGGCTGCGCGCGCGTGACAAGGGACTGCCGGGTCCTGCTGCGCTGCTTGAAATGCTGTAGATGCGCCGCGTCACGCCCCGCTGCTCCAAGATGCGCGGCCCCCATAGACTTTCAATGTAAAGTGGCTGCTTCAGCTGCGCGAGATGCGTTTGGTGAGGATCCAGCATGATGCCCCTGCCGTAAAGGCGTTAATGCATTCCTTCAGGTAATCGCGCGGGGGCGCAATTCCCATAGCATATGTTGCACCTCATTCCCTTCCTTCAGGGAACATGAGTTATGGTGCATAACTTTCAGGTTCAATCCCCAGTCACAGAATACCTTGTGGTATCATTTTCATTTTTTTAAGCCTTTTGTTTTGGATAGATCGGGTGAGAATAGATAAATACATCTACATAATTATTCTTTGTTGTTGCTTGTTTTACGTTGTTTGCTAGAGTTTTAGTTTGTTAGATTGTTGCTGGAGGGGGCTTGAACGCAGCATAACCACCCCCCCTAACTCCTCCCCTCCTTGTCTCTTGACACACCCATTTTGAGGCAGTTTTTGAATCTGGTATGGGGGCGGAGCTATATTCTGACCGTGGGGTGAGCTCCTTGGAACCAAATTTGTATTTTTACAAATTCTGCCTGTCTTCTCAAACATCCGTTCAATATTTTCACCCGAAAAAAATAAAGATAATAAAAAAAGTGGCATCAGCAAATAGAACACATTTCAAAAGCCCCAACACAACCAGATCATTCACATACAAAATAAACAACTTTGGTCCCAGTATAAAGCCTAGAGGGACTCCACATCCATTAACACAAAATTCTGATCTTACTTCGTTTACCTGTACAAATTGTCTAACTGGATACCCACTGTAGTGCTAATCCTCCAATGCCATCAGTTTTTCAAGGAGAATGGTGTGGTCAATGGTGCTGAAGGCCTTTTTTTAATCCACAAAAATGCTAACATAAGTTATTTCTTCTATTAATTAATATTCTATTCATCTTTGATCTAGTTGATATTAGACCCCCCAACCCATTCACAACCCCCATGTGATGTGAAACCTTCTGTATTTTGTGTATTATTTGTACGTTTTTTTTAATGTAAAGTACATGTATCTGTATAGTTTTTAGCATTTTTAGAGAGACACTTTCTAGAGAGACACGAACAGCCGGAAACAAATTCCTTGTGTGTGTCAACATACTTGGCCAATAAACCTGATTCTGATTCTGATTCCGATTATCATTAATTTACTTGATTTTACCACTTGTTTTTATTTGATCTTTGATTTTTGTTGCACTTTGTAGCACTTTGAGATTTTTGTTAATGAAAAGTGCGTTATAAATTAAATTCATTATTATTATTATTATTCTATTAGTTCCATGAGAGCCATTGCTGTTGAATTATTTGCTCTAAACCCATATTGACAATGTAATAATCTGTTTATCTATAAATTGGTCTAATCTGGTTACAAATAATTTCAAATAATATTTTTGTAAATTGTGGCAACAAGGATATTTGTCTCTAATTGGTGAAAACATTTCTCACAATTTTTATAAGGAGGAACTATCTTTGCTATTTTCATATTTTCTGGAAAATTTCCTGCTGAAAATTATAAATTAGATATATGTAATTACATGTATATGTGTATTCTTTAAGAAATCTGAACACTGTTTTTTTTTAGTCGTGTCTGTGGGTCTCGGTCCCTGCAAACTGTCTGGGCAATACACTAATTAGACACATAAAATCTTCATGAACACTTAAAGTAAAACATTCTCCAGTAAATGTACAAGTGCAAAAAAACAAAACAAATACTTGGTAATTACAGTAATGCAAGTAAAGGTAATTTGTTACTTCCCACTGTTTATGCCCACAATGAACTGCTTTTCTTTAAATAGCTTTCCATATAATC
>JBBPBX010037284.1:19475-31007 GCA_038048925.1 Garcialebias charrua | reverse complement strand
ACCTGAAATATTCTCTCCTTTTTGACGAGATGTGTGGCCAGGTTCTGTTTTCAACTGCTACTTCCTGTTTACTGTAGACATGCGCAGTGCTGACGTCTGACGTAATGACGCTGACGTCTGACGTAATGACGCTGTGCGTGGCTTGGTAGATGCGCTTCAAGCCAGCAGATGGAAACACTTCTGCTTCGCATTAATTTGTATTTACATATTTGCGAGATTTCAAAAATTAGCTCAAAAATCGAAATGAAAATGGATGGAAACACAGCTATTGTCAGCTGGACCTGGAGATGTGGATTTTTAAGGCTTTGGCTAGGCTCTATGTTTGCCTAAAGCTAGATTTATACTCGACGCGCCGCGCGCGAGGGGCGCGCACCAAAAGTGACGCAATATCGCAGTCCCCGCCCCCTGCGCGTTGGCCCCGCGTGTCGTCGTCTTGGCAAGTGTCGCGCACCTCCGAATTTTTGAAACTTCGCAAGCCTAGTGACGCACCGTTGACTTTTGCCATTGACTTTTGCCGTTGACTTTTGCCATTGACGCCGTGGACTGGGCTCAAAGAACAGCACTTTGCCATGCGCCACCGTGCGTCAACTATAAACAACGCGGCGAAACTATAAACGCAGCGCCGCGCGCGCTCCAGCTTGCAGACCAAAGCACGAGTATAACCGAGCCTTTAAGGTAAATGAGATTGTGTCCCACCTCTCTTAACATCATAGGACCAACCTTGTTACTGTGAAGCAGTGCTGGGTAGTGCTAATCCAAAAATTAGTTCCGCTATTTCTAAAGCACTTATTAATTTATTTAGGTCCGCAATTTCAAAAGCGCTTATGTATTAGCAATGCTAGCGGAAGCTAAATACTAATGCGCTAACGTGCAAATGGCGAACTACTTTTTTTAATCCAGCAGATTTGACCATTTCGTGAAACGGTTAAGCTCAGAAAAACCTTGTGCTATAAAGTCAGCTAAGAAATATATTTTTTCTCAGCAAAGAAATAATTGTTTTTACCGTGTTTTGTTGTAAAGTCCTTTGCTTCTGTGGTCGCCGCCATTTTGAACAGGGCAAATGGCGAACTACTTTTTTTAATCCAGCAGATTTGACCATTTCGTGAAACGGTTAAGCTCAGAAAAACCTTGTGCTATAAAGTCAGCTAAGAAATATATTTTTTCTCAGCAAAGAAATAATTGTTTTTACCGTGTTTTGTTGTAAAGTCCTTTGCTTCTGTGGCCGCCGCCATTTTGAACAGGGCAAATGAGGCGCTGACGCGTCGCGTAGGCCGCTGAGAAACATCCATAAGTTCACCCTCCATGTTAAAAACTCTTCGTCTGACTCTTCGAAAACAAGCAATAAGGCTGCAGAGTAACACACTGGCTGCTAACTGCTATAGAGAGAGCGCTCTCTCTAGCCAAGAGACTGAGGGGGACGCTTTTTTGTCACGGACCACATCCGGCGCTGACAGGATATGGTCTGTTAGCAGTCGTCCGGTTGATTTAAGAGCCCGTAAATAAGTTTTTTCATTTTTACTGATAGATAATTAGTTATTAGCTGTACTGCATTTTAAATAAAAAATAGCGCAAATCCGCTTATGAATTATAAAAGTTAGTCAATCCGCTGTAACGCTGACAAATTGTTTAGGAAGAAGCAGTAGAGAATTGTGGAAGACTACATCTCTGCTTTCTGGACTGATTTCTAGACTGGACTGTTAATTGTCAACAACTCAGATGTCCAACTGAATCACTTAAGGTTTTAGAGAAGTGCTACTCCATTTAAGGTTGGATGGATTCAATCTCTCTGCATCAGACCGGGTTTTCCCCTAAATTCATTCCAGTTGTCTACAAATCCTACATTGTTTTCAGAGCATCACCTGGGGCCTCATGTATCAACCATGCGTGCGCACAAAAACATTGCGCACGTCACTTTCCACGCAAAGTGGCGTATGTATCAAATCTGATATGAACGGGAATATCTGCGCTTCCACGTACAAATCCACGGCTGCTCCCCTGCTTGCGTACGCACGTTTCTGTGGTTATTGTTCCTTTGGCGACACTTACAGGTGATCTGTGAAACTGTGTCCATGATATGAAAACAATCATAAATCCCACCAAACACACATGATTAACGATTATTACATCCACATGGACGCAATTAGATGAGTGGATATAAAAGCATGCGCCAGATAGTGGCAACAATATTGACAACAATGAGATGTAATTTCTTTAAATAAGAAGTTAACCAAGCTGTATTAACACGCCTACGTTTAGGTCAGTGGGTAAAGCGCTTGCCTTTAGTTCCAAAGGTCGTGAGATCGACTCCCGCATGGTACAACGTTTTTCTTTTTCTTTTCGTTCCAGATTGAAATACACATGAAAACTATTTACAAAACAATAAATCGTCTGCTTCCTTTCATTTCATGTATTGTTCTATTTCTTGTTGTTTCATTCAATAGTTTTCCTGTGGTCTTTAAATCCGGAATGAAAAAAAAAACATTGTACCAAGCGGGAGTCGATCTCACGACCTTTGGGACGAAGGGCGGGCGCGTTCGCCACTAAGCTATACAGGCATGTTAGATCAGCTTGGTCAACTTCTTATTTAAAAGTGGATGGTTTGTTTTGCACTGTGCGTGCCGAATGAAGCCTTTTTCCGTGCTTCTCTGCCTCACTCAGAAGTGATTTCTGTTCACAGTCCGTGAAGTTCCTCTTTTTTCCACGTTCCGACATGATTTGCAATGGAGCAGAGACGACATTCCTGTCGTGCATGGCATATTTGAATGACTTTGCATATTCATACGGAGGCGTGTCAAGGGCGGAGTCGGCCACTCTCTCATGTGCGCTCAATTCCACGTTGATTGTGTTGTACATAAGGAATGTGCGTGGATTCCGGTGTACGCACAGTTTGATAAATCTGGATTTTTTTGTGCGTGGACACTTTTCTGGATTTGTCCGTACGTTACTTTTCAGTAAGAAATCTACGCAAGTCTTTGTACATGAGGCCCCTGGACACCAGCAGATGAATGCCGACATACGGCTAAACATGTCATCGTTGGACAAGTTGGGGGCCAGAGAAAACTACGGAGTCAGACAGTTTTGTGAAGTTGCACACTGAAGCAGCAATAATTTAAGTGATCTCTAATTTTCTTAGTCGTGTCATTTTTGCCAATGTGAATAATAATTTTGCTGTATTTAGTCTTAGCTTTAGCCAGTAGTTTCCGGTGGGATTCAGTGTTGCCTGCTCTGGCCCCTGGAACGCATTTGATTGTGATTTGAATTGCAGGTGCCACGTTTTGGCCTATGGAGCTGACAAGAGTCTCCTCCTCGGCGGGTGTCTCACAAAGCACGGAAAACCGATTTGGAAACATAACGGAAGCGAATAATGTCAACACCTTCATTAATTCTATGTATAGCTTAAATCTGTATCCATTAATTTCAGAGCCTACAAGAATCACAAATCATAGTGCCACTATTATAGATAATATCTTCACAAATATAAATCATGGGGATCTGTTAGGTGGTATTCTTGTTTCTGATCTAAGCGATCATTTACCAATTTTTACAATTTATGACAATGATCAAACCTTCATTAAAGCAGTTAATAAAAAGAAAAAGTAATTAACACATCCAAAAAAGCTATGGAAAGACTAGTCTACGACTTAGATAATCAAAATTGGGAAAAAGTGTTTGTTAGTGATGTGAACACATCATATGATGAGTTTATGAACATTTTGCAAACTATTTACGAGAAAAACTGTGTGCAAAAATGCTATACTAGGAACATCAACTTTGACCAACCATGGATTACAAAAGGACTGAGAAATGCTTGCAAAAAGAAGAACTACTTGTACTCATGTTTTTTGAGATCTAGAACACAAGAATCTGAAGCAAAGTATAAGAGGTATAAAAATAAGTTAGTAAGTATTATAAGAAAACGTAAACAGGAATATTACAGTGAATTATTGGATAAAAGTAATGGTGATACTAAAGCTACTTGGAGAGTAATGAACAATCTCTTAAAGAATCATAAATCAAAGACTGGCATTTCACAACATTTTGTAAAAAATAATGAGGACATCTATGACGAAAATGAAATTGCAAATGGTTTCAATCAATATTTTGTTAATGTGGGTCCAAGTCTTGCAGCTAAAATTCCAAAAGTAAACAATACAGTGAATCACTCAATCTCTAGTAATACTAACAGTATTCTTCTTAAGGAAACAAATAAAGAAGAAATAATGAATGTTGTTAAAACTTTTTCTGATAAACGTTCCAAAGACTGTGTTGATATGGATATGAAATTTGTAAAAGATATAATGAGTCATGTCATTGAACCATTCATTTATATTTGTAATCTATCCTTTTCAACTGGAAAATTTCCAGACAATATGAAAGTGGCAAAGGTGGTTCCTCTCTTCAAAGATGGTGATAAAAGCTTATTTAACAATTACAGACCAATATCCTTACTACCACAGTTTTCAAAAATCCTAGAAAAATTATTTGTAATTAGATTAAACCAATTCATTGATAAACATAACATTTTAAGTAATAGTCAGTATGGTTTCAGAGCAAAGACTTCTACATCAAATGCTATAATGGAATTAGTTGAACAGATTACCACTGCTGTTGATCAAAAAAATATTGGCCCTCATGCACGAACCGTTCGTACGCACATATTTGTTCTTATACTGTGCGTACGAGTGATTTAGGATCATTTGTGGCATCCAACAATGTTTTCGTATCCTAGGATTTTTTTCAGATACGAACAAAATTTACGTGTGGTCCCGACCTGTCGTATATTTTACGAGGAGTCGGTCTGCTGTCATCCAGACGGCCTTTTCTCCACTAATAACTTTATATTTCGTTATTTAGAAAATATTTTGAGTTTAAAAACAATTAAATGCAACCACACATATTGGTTTAATTAAAGCGGCTTCAACACCCCCCCCCCACGTCCACCACCTTGCGCCACCCGCGCGTGGCCCCCCGCGCCACTCATGTCGACCACCGTGTGCCACGCAACGCGCCCCCCCGCGCCACCACGCCACGCGCCCCCCCGCGCCACTCATGTCGACCACCGTGTGCCACGCAACGCGCCCCCCCGCCACCACCTTGCGCCACCCGCGCGTGGCCCCCCGCGCCACTCATGTCGACCACCGTGTGCCACGCAACGCGCCCCCCCGCGCCACCACCTTGCGCCACCCGCGCGTGGCCCCCCGCGCCACTCATGTCGACCACCGTGTGCCACGCAACGCGCCCCCCCGCGCCACGCCACGCGCCACTGTCGTGCCACCCCGTGCCACTGTCGGCACACACACACACACACACACACACACACACACACATACACAGCGCCGCTGCAGAGACAGGGGAGAAAAAAGCGAAACCAGCTTATTCAGTTGTTTCATGTCATTTTTAATATAAACTGCCTGTTGACTGTGGGCGCTCACTGATGTCATCTGTATTCTGTGTGGGTCTGCGCTCAGATCCGGGGCTGACACTATGATCAAAGGCGAGTCAATTTTAATTCGCCAAACGCGTTTGTGTGTTTTCTGACGCATAAAAGCCGGAATGAATGGACACTTCCTGCTCGCGGTGGCAGGAAACTATATCCTTATATGGTGTTTTGAGGGGTGGGAATTATGTAAATAACCTCCCGCGTGCACGAGCAGGTGAATAGAACAGGTGGGATTCATCATTATTTACACAGCTCATATACACACATTTCCTGACGATAGAAGACTTTGTTGGATCTGACGTGGCATGTTCGTACGAACGCTTCGTACGAACAAAAGTAGGAGAAATTTAGGATAAAAATACGAACATTTTCGTGCATGAGGGCCATTGTCTTGGAATTTTGTTGATCTGAAAAAGGCCTTTGATACTGTGGATCATACCATTCTCATCGACAAGTTGAGTAAATATGGTGTGAGAGGACCAGCATTGCAGTGGGTAACTAGCTATCTCAGTAACAGGAAACAATTTGTGCAAATAAATGATGCAAGCTCCAGCCTCTGTAATGTTACATGTGGAGTCCCTCAGGGCTCCATCATTGGACATAAGTTATTTATTCTGTATGTTAATGATTTAGTCAAGGTATCAGTACTTCTCAAATGTATTCTTTTTGCTGATGATACAACTTTTTTTTGTTCTGGCCATGATATTATACAGATTTTTGAGTTTATGAAGATAGAATTAGCAAAAATACAAAATTGGTTTAATCTAAATAAATTGTCATTTAATTTAGATAAAACTAAATATATGATATTTGGTAATAAAAAACTAACTGTTGATTTTCCATTTATGATTGACGGTGTCGAGATCTGTCGTGTTAGTGAAGTGAAATTTCTAGGTGTCATCATTGACGACAAATTGACTTGGAAACAACACATAAATTCAGTAAAAACAAGGGTAGCGAGATCTATTGCTGTTTTATACAAAGTCAGGAACCTGTTAATTGATAAAGCTCTGTACTTATTGTACAACACAATTGTCGTTCCACACATGATTTATTGTATTGACATCTGGGGTAAAGCATGTAAAACTTTCACCGAACCTGTTTTTTTGTTACAGAAAAGAGCTGTACGAATAATTACCAGAAAAAGTTATTGTCACCCATCCAGCACACTGTTTCACCAATTGAAGTTGTTAAAATTCAGTGACTTGGTAAATTACAATATTCTGTCAGTCATGTATAGAGCTCACAAAGAAGTACTACCATTTAATATCCAAATACTTTTTGTTAAACGTAAAAGCTGTTATAATTTAAAGGGAATAGACGTTTTTGTTAAACCTAAATACAGAACCAGTTCGAGGGGTCGGTCAACCTCTATTCAAGGAATTGGTTTGTGGAATGTTTTGGATACTGAAATTAAAAATGCTGCTTCATTATTTATATTTAAGAAATTAATCAAAACAAAATTATTACAGGGATATATATAAATTGTTTTTCGTGTGTGTTAGTTGTAAATTGATGATTACGATTATGAGTTATTTTTATTATGTTAATTGTTGATGATTTTTTGTTTGAGTTGACGGATAGTAAAAGGGGGCAGATACAATAAGATTTGTTCTTCATTCTGCCACCCTTCATTTTATTTCTAAATATTGTATACTAACATTTGTGATTGTTTTTTTGTGTTATATTTTAAAATGAATAAATTTAATTAAAATAAATACAAAAAAATACAAATATGAAATATATATATTTTTTTGTGTTTAAATGTTCTTACCTGTAATTTCATGTGTAGAGCACTTTGTTGCAGCTGTGATTGTTTTAAATGGCATTATAAATAAAGTATCAATATTATTATATATAAAGTATCAATATATTTATTTTTTTATTATAATTTTTAAGCCTGATGGCACAGTTTCCGGCAGTTTCCGGAAATGCCGCCGTGTCCGCCATTTTAAGGTTTGCTTCGGTTAGCTCCAGCCTCCTCAGCCAGCTTTGGAGGACTGTGTGTCCGATAAGAAGTTGCCTCATACGTATATGTGAGCTTGAAATGCTCTGTGAAATCTGTGGATGTCTCAGGCCCGGAGCAGCAGCCGCCAATTGCTAACCCTGGACACTGAGAGCTATGTTTTCGGCAGTGTCCGCCATTTTGAGGTTAGCTTCAGTTAGTGTGACTGGAGGAGCCACGAGCTAACATGCTCGCCAGCAGGAGACGCCTGCTGCAGCCGGGAGCTTGCCTTGATGTCTGCCTTTTAGCCTCAGATGTTGTATGAACACTGAGCTAACATGCTAAAACACGGATAAACAACTGGGCAGCCTTTTGGAGGGACGACACCGAGCTAACGGGGGGATAAAATGCTAATGCGGCCCGGACCCGACTGGCGCGGCGGCGGAGACGCCAGCTGCAGCCGGGAGCTTGCCTCGATGTCTGCCTGGTAGCCTCAGATGTTGGATGAACACCGACGTTACATGCTAAAACGCGAATAAACAGCTGGGCAGCCTTTTGGAGGGACAACACGAGCTAACAGGGGGCTAAAATGCTAACGCGGCCCGGACCCGACTGGCGCGGCGGCGGAGACACCAGCTGCAGCCGGGAGCTTGCCTCGATGTCTGCCTGGTAGCCTCAGATGTTGGATGAACACCAAGGTAACATGCTAAAACGCGAATAAACCGCTGGGCAGCTTTTTGGAGGGACAACACCGAGCTAACGGGGGGCTGAAATGCTAACGCGGCCCGACCGGAGACACGGACCCGACGGGCGGCGGAGACCAGCTCACAGTAAGAAATTGAATTTTTTAAATTTAATTACAGTACTATATGTCTCTAAAAGTACAGTACTGTATGTGTTTTTTTTTATTTTTTATAATTATGTAGCTGTGTTAGGATAGGCGAAGTGCTTGGTAACACAGTACTGTACATGTACGTGTATCAGTGGTGGCTCGGGCTATCCCAGACTTATGGCAAAATCAGGTTATGAACGATGCGTAGGAACGGAACTCATACGTAAGTCGTGGACTCCCTGTATATATACAGGTAGTCCTCGACTTACGGCGGTTTCGACTTATGGTGATTCGGTGTTACGAACGTATCTCATTAATAATTTTTTTGAATTGAAAAATCGTACTTTATAAGTTTAAATGTTCTTGATTTTATGTGTACAACACTTCGCTGCAGCTCTAGTTGTTTTAAATGGCTTTAGAAATACATTATTATTATTATTATTACTATTATTATTTTGAAGCCGATTACGCAGTTTTCGGCAGTGTTCTGCAGTTTTCGGCAGTGTTCTGCAGTTTTCGGTTAGCTTCGTTAGCTCCGGCTTTGACAGCCTGCTTTGGACAGACCGTGTGTCTGATCAGAGATTGCTTTGCTCGGATAAATGTGCTAGAAACGCTTGGTGAACGCTGTGGATGTCTCAGGCGGATGAATGGCTTGGTGGCCTGGATGTAGGTGGGACCCGGAGTTAACTCGCTAAAACGCGGATGAACGACTTGGCGTCTTGGATGTTGGTGGGACCCGGAGTTAACATGCTAAAACGTGGACGAACGGCTTGGCAGCCTGGATGTTGGTGGGACCCGTAGCTAACATGCTAAAATGCGGACGAACGGCTTGGCGGCTTGGATGTTGGTGGGACCCGGAGCTAACATGTTAAAATGCAGACAAACGGCTTGGCGACATAGATGTTAGTGGGACACGGAGCTAACATGCTAAACCACGGACGAACGGCTTGGTAACCTGGATGTTGGTGGGACCCAGAGCTAACATGCTAAAATGCGAACGAACGACTTGGCAGCCTGGATGTTGGTGGGACCCGGAGCTAACATGCTAAAACGCGGACGAACGGCTTGGCGACCTGGATGTTGGTGGGACACGGCGCTAACATGCTAAAACGTGGACAAATGGCTTGGCGGCCTGGATGTTGGTGGGACCTGGAGCCAACATGCTAAAACACGAACGAACGGCTTGGCAGCCTGGATGTTGGTGGGACCCGGAACTAACATGCTAAAAAGCAGGCGAACAGCTTGGCGGCCTGGATGTTGGTGGGACCCGGAGCTAACATGCTAAAACGTGGACGAACGGCTTGGCGGCCTGGATGTTGGTGGGACCGGAGCTAACATGCTAAAACACGGACGTACGGCTTGGCGGCTTGGATGTTGGTAGGACCCGGAGCTAACATGCTAAAACGCGGACAAATGGCTTGGCGGCTTGGATGTTGGTGGGACCCGGAGCTAACATGCTAAAATGCGGACGAACGGCTTGGCAGCTTGGATGTTGGTGGGACCCGGAGCTAACATGCTAAAATGCGAAAGAACGGCTTGGCGGCCTGGATGTTGGTGGGACCCGGAGCTAACATGCTAAATTGCAGACAAACGGCTTGGCGACATGGATGTTGGTGGGACACGGAGCTAACATGCTAAAATGCGGACGAACGGCTTGGCGACATGGATGTTGGTGGGACACAGAGCTAACATGCTAAAATGCGGACGAACGGCTTGGCGGCCTGGATGTTGGTGGGACCCGGAGCTACCATGCTAAAACGCGGACGAACGGCTTGGCGACATGGATGTTGGTGGGACACGGAGCTAACATGCTAAAACACGAACGAACGGCTAGGCGGCCTTGATGTTGGTGGGTCCCGGAGCTAACATGCTAAAACGCGGACGAACGGCTTCACCAGCTCCCAATAAGAAATTAACTACGTCTTTTTTTCCTACATTATGGTTCCAAATGTACTGTATGTGTTTTATGATAATTATGTAAGGTAATGTGTTAGGATAGGTGAAATGCTTGGTAATTGTACAGTACCGTACATGTACACAGGTAGTCCTCGATTTAAGGCGGTCTCAACTTACGGCGATTCGGTGTTACAAACGCATCTTATTAATAAAAATAAAAAATAAAATTAATGTTTTTTTGTTTAAATGTTCTTGATTTTATATGTACAGCACTTTGTTGCAACTGTGGTTGTTTTAAATGGCTTTATAAATAAAGCTTTATTATTATCATTATTATTATTTTTAAGCCGATTTACAGAGTTTCCGGCAGTTTCCGACAGTTTCCGACAGTTTTCGGCAGTGTCCGTCAGTTTTCGGCAGTTCCCTCTAGCTTCGGTTAGCTCCGGCCTCGACAACCAGCTTTGGATGGACCGTGTGTCCAATCAGAGTTTGCCTCACATGGATAAATGTGCTGGAAACGCTCGGTGAACTCTGTGGACATCTCAAACCCGGAGCAGCAACCACAGATCGCTCCGCCGCACCGAGCTAACATGCTAAAACGCGGAGAAACAGCTGCAGCAGCCTTTTGGAGGGGCTAACATGCTAACGGGCGCAGCTATTGGAGGGGCTAACATGCTAACGCCAGCCTCACCAAGGACACAAAGCCGACGGGCGGCGGAGAGGCCTGTTGCGGCCGGGAGCTCGCCTCAATGTCCGCCTGGCAGCCTCAGATGTTGGATGGACACCGAGCTAACATGCTAAAATGCGGAGAAACAGCTGCAGCATTCTTTTGGAGGGTTAACATGCTAACGTGGCACAGCCTTTTGGAGGGGCTAACGCGGCGCAGCCTTTTGGATAGACACCGCGGAGAAATGGCTCCCAGTAAGTTATTCACTCTTTTTCTCTTCATTATGGCTCCAAAAGTAAACAGTTTGGACCACGTGAAGTAGCACGAAGCTGCAGAGCTCGGACGTGCAACGAGCTAACATGCAAACAGATGGAGACAGGCTTGACTAGTTAATAAATAAATAATAAATAAATAAAATAATAAAGGCTAATAAATAAAGGCTAGTTAATTTCTTACTTTGAGCTGGTCCCGAAGTGCTTGGTAACTTGGTAACTGTTTTGTACCGTACATGTACGTGTATAAGTGGCGACTCGTGTGTTTTCCGACTTACGGCGATTTTTGTGATACCAACGGGCATAGGAACGGAACTGGTTCGTAAGTCGGAGACTACCTGTATGTGTATAAGTGGCGGCTAGTGTGTACTTCCGACTTACGGCAATTTTCGTGTTATGAACGGGCGTAGGAACGGAACTCGTTCATAAGTCGGGGACTACCTATATATATATATATATATATATCTATATCTATATATA
>JBBPBX010037284.1:7500-12427 GCA_038048925.1 Garcialebias charrua | reverse complement strand
TTCATTCATTCAACCTTTATTTATACAGGCTAGCCTCGTTGAGTCACGGGGACTCATTTACAAGAGGGACCTGTCTCACTCACACCAAACAACCATCCACTCTCACACCTAGGGTCAATTTAGAGTCACCAATCAGCCTAACAAGCATGTTTTTTTGGTCTGTGGGAGGAAACCGGAGTACCCGGAGGAAACCCACGCATGCACGGGGAGAACATGCAAACTCCACCCAGAAAGGCCCCGGACCGGGATTTGAACCGGCAACCTTCTCGCTGAGAGGCAGCAGCTCTACCAGTTGTGCCACCGTGCTGCCAAATGTGGACAGAAACATGTGTAAAGGGACATGTGGACAGATATGTGGACAGAAACATGTGGACAGGGACATGTGTAAAGCGGCATGTGGACAGAAATGTGTAAAGCGACATGTGGACAGAAACGTGTAAAGGGACATGTGGACAGAAACATGTGTAAAGGGACATGTGGACAGAAACATGTGGACAGAAACATGTGTAAAGGGACATGTGGACAGATATGTGGACAGAAACATGTGGACAGGGACATGTGTAAAGCGGCATGTGGACAGAAATGTGTAAAGGGACATGTGGACAGAAATGTGTAAAGGGACATGTGGACAGAAATGTGTAAAGGGACATGTGGGCAGAAATTTTTGTAAAGAGACGTGGACAAAAATGTGTAAAGGGACATGTGGACAGAAACATGTGTAAAGGGGCATGTGGATAGGGACACGTGGACAGACATGTGTAAAGGGGCATGTGGACAGACATGTGTAAAGGGACATGTGGACAGAAATGTGTAAAGGGACATGTGGGCAGAAATTTTTGTAAAGAGACGTGGACAAAAATGTGTAAAGGGACATGTGGACAGAAACATGTGTAAAGGGGCATGTGGATAGGGACACGTGGACAGACATGTGTAAAGAGACATGTGGATAGGGACACGTGGACAGACATGTGTAAAGGGGCATGTGGATAGGGACACGTGGACAGACATGTGTAAAGGGACATGTGGTCAGAAACCTGTAAAGGATGCAACTGAAGTTCAAAGAGATTTACAACAATTAGATCCTTGTAAATCTGCTGGACCTGACAAACTTGAGCCCTTTTTTTTTAGGGCAGCTGCAGACTTTATATCAGAACCTCTTTGTTACATCTTTAACTTAACTCTTAATGAAAATAAGATTCCCTGATATACAGTATGTTCTTCCCTTGGTAAAAGGTGGCAATCCATCTGTAGTCAACAACTACACACCAATCTCTAAATTGTGTGTACTTTCCAAAGTTCTGGAAAAAGTTGATCGCAGAACAGCTGAAAACATTTTTAGATTCAACAGGCCTACTCTCACAACAACAATCAGGTTTTCAAAAAAAGCACAGTGCAACTGCTGCTCTTAAAGTGGTAAATGACACGGTGGATGCCACAGATGGCCGAAAATATTGTGCAACTCTTTTTGTTGACCTTTCTAAAGCGTTTCACACTGTAGATCATGTCATCCTGATGAATCGACTCTACAAAAGTGGGTTATCTGTTCAGGCTGTTAACTGGTTCTCCAACTACCGGTATTTATCTGATAGAACTCAATGTGTCCAAGCGGCTGGGTCTTGTTCCTCCCTCCTTCCTATTTTAAAAGGTGTGCTTCAAGGCTCCTTACTGGGTCCTTTGTTGTTCACAATTTATGTAAACAATCTGTGTGATAACTTGCCTGATGCTAAAGCTCATCTATATGCCGATGACAGTTATTTATTGTTCATAATCTTCAGTTTCACAATCATTTAAACTGCTGCAATCATTTGATACTGTTCAGTCCCGTCTGGCTGGGCTAAAGCTGGTTCCGAATGCAGAAAAATCAAAGGCTATGCTATTTTCAAATGGTAAGCAGCTTCCACCTATCCTCCCCAGCTTGTTAACTGTCCAAGGTGCTGAAATTGAAGGTGTCAGGTGCTAAAAATATTTAGGTATTCTGATTGATGATAATCTATCGTTTATATCTCATACTGACAAACTGGTTTCTAAACTAAAACTTAAATTGGGTTTATTTTTAAGAAACAAAATGTGTTTCTCACACCAAGTCAGAAGGCACCTGATTGTTTCAACCATTCTGCCCCTGGTAGAGGAGATCTACTATTTATGAACTCTTCAGCCCAGCTTTTGAAAAAATTGGATGCTGTGCATCATTGTGCCCTCTGTTTTATGACTGACTGTGGCTATCAAACACATAACTGCACTTTGTATGCTACAGCAAAATGTCCCTCTTTGACAGACCGCAGACTTTCTCACTCACTGGTTTTCATCTATGAATGCATCTTTGGGCATTTTCCTATGTTCACTTTTATCCAGAACTTTTAACCATTATAGTCTGCGCTCTCAGGACATCATTTTGATGCAGGTCCCAAAGGTCAGAACTGAACTGGGTAAAAAGGCTTTTAAATATTTCACCCCTGCCACTTGGAATATTCTGCAGAAGGATTTAAAGTTATCATCTCTTGTTACGTAGGGATAATTTACATCAATTCTAAAGGAATGAGAGATCAGATCACTTGGCTCCTGTAATTGCCCTAATGTGCAATTGTGTGATTTGTCCTGGATATGTATTTTGTGTATTTGGTTTAGTACAGGTAGTCCTCGACTTACGACGTTTCGCGGTTACGACGCACCTCTCATTAAAAATGTAAAAAATAATATATATATTTAGAAAATTTTATTTTGAAAAGCAGAGTTACGCAGTTTCCGGTTAGCTGCGGAGGCTACAGCTGCCCTGTACTCTCTAAAAAAGCTAAGTCTGGTCCTCTGGACATTCAAAAAACAAAACAAAACTGTACATAGTACAACTTACTGTTACTGTGTGTACTGTGAACGCGGTTTTACGTCGTAAACGAATACGTACGGAGGATGGACCGAGCTGTACGGCGGTTTTACGACGTAAACGCAATGGAGAATTCAGAGGAGGGACGGAGGAAGGCTTCACCAGCATACCAGTAGGTTATTAACTCTTTTTTTCCTTTCATTATGGCTCCCAAATGTATGTGTGTTTTGATAATTATGTAAAGTACTGTGTTTAGGATAGGCTAAGTGCTTGGTAAAATACTTATATTGTACGTATACAGTAAGGTGCAGTTTGTACGTATGTTTCAACTTATGTCGAAATTCGGGTTACGACGGCGCGTAGGAACGGATCTCCGTCGTAAGTCGAGGACTACCTGTATTTTTAATTTGTTTTATGTTTTATGCTGCTGTCTTGTCCAGGTCACTCTTGGAAAAGAGGTTTTTAATCTCAGAGAGTTATTTTTCCTGGTTAAATAAAGGACAGATATATACGTACAGGGACATGTGGACAGGGACACGTGAAGGGGGGTTGGGGGTCACCTGCTGTAGGCGTAGTAGAGGTAGGGGAAGAGCAGCACCCGGCAGCAGAAGAAGGTGAGCAGAACCAAGAGTCCATTGAGCCGGTGCAGAACAGAGTTCTGTTTCTGAAACTGAAGGAAGACATTTTTATCCAACTGAGTCCAAACAAAGAAAAACTTCCAGCGTTTTATACAAACATGTACACTTTAATAAATAAAAACTCAAAAGAAGAAAATGTGTTGATCATTGTGGTCTAAAATCCAACATAAACCAACAGACTTTATTTATTTATTAGTTTATTTCCCCCTCTTTACACAAAATTAAAATCTAATCATTTATTAAACTAAAGTAAGAAAAACCAAAGAGGAAACATTTAAAAAAGACAGATCATGATTTTTCCCATGGAACAAGTCGGTCTTTGAACGCCTCACTAACAGGAGTTAGTTAGTTACCCTTTTAAAAAAATTCTTAAATGTTAAAATTTTAGATCAGAATTAAAATGATGGGACTGACTGGATTAAGACTTTTACACAGTTCTGACCCTGATGAATGACAAGAATCTCAAAGAATCAGCTGATCATAGTCATTTATAAAATATAAACTTTATTGATAAAAGCAAACAGACGGTTCTGTGTTAACAGGAAGTAATGGGATTACTGCAGACTCAGAGGATTACCTGGATCAGAACTTTCCCCAGACTGACAGACGGCGTGCTGAGCTCAGCCAGAAACAAAACGCCCTGAAAGAAGTCTCCTCGGCCTTGGCGCCACAGCTGAGAGACAGAGAGGAAACTGGGTCAGGGTCCAGGACTCAGACCTCAGACTCGGGGTCCAGGTCTCAGACTCGTTCTGGTTCAGGTTTATGAATCAGGTTTTCATGGCACAGCCAACACCAGCAGCAGCTCCAAGGTTTGAGAGGTTCTGATCATCCCAAAAGAACCAGCTCAGGTTCTGGTCTTGACTAGAGAACAGTTTTTCTGTTTTGGTCCGGACTGGTTCTGAACTCTTGGGCCGGATCTGGGTCTGATTTTGGGTTGAACAAATGATAATAAAAATAATAATAAATTCAATTTATACCGCACTTTTCATTAATAAAAATCTCAAAGTGCTAAATAGTATATAAATAAATAGTCTCACATATGTGTGATGAATGATGATGACATGGTGACTCAGAACCAATCAGAGAAGAAGCTGTAGCCAGGAGATTAGCTCCGCCCCTTTTTCAGTTCATGAACCAGACGTCTGACCTGATGGCGGTGCCGTCTGCGCTCAGCGTTGCCATAGTTACCAGAGAAGCGGGGAAGCAGAAGGTCACCATGAAGACGTGATGCAGAACCATCAGAACCTCTCGATGCAGGTAACCCGACAGCACCTCTCCAAGTCCTGCCTCCTCGTGACCTTTGACCTGCAGCTTGTGCCTGTAGCACAGGAACATGGCGTAGATGTCATAGAGGAAGTACGGTGTGGCGAACAGGATGTAGGCCTCAGTGAGCCAGTGTCTGAGCAGGAAACAGGAAGTATAAGCAGGAAGTGATGAGGGAACAGGAAGTGATGAGCAAGCAGGAAGTACA
>JBBPBX010037284.1:0-2500 GCA_038048925.1 Garcialebias charrua | reverse complement strand
GGTGGTCTGGACTGTGTGGTCCTGGTGGTCTAGACTGTGTGGTCCTGGTGGTCTAGACCGTGTGGTTCTGGTGGTCTAGACTGTGTGGTTCTGGTGGTCTAGACTGTGTGGTCCTGGTGGTCTGGACTGTGTGGTCCTGGTGGTCTGGACTGTGTGGTCCTGGTGGTCTAGACCGTGTGGTTCTGGTGGTCTGGACCGTGTGGTCCTGGTGGTCTGGACTGTGTGGTTCTGGTGGTCTGGACTGTGTGGTTCTGGTGGTCTGGACCGTGTGGTTCTGGTGGTCTGGACCGTGTGGTTCTGGTGGTCTGGACTGTGTGGTCCTGGTGGTCTGGACCGTGTGGTTCTGGTGGTCTGGACCGTGTGGTTCTGGTGGTCTGGACCGTGTGGTTCTGGTGGTCTGGACCATGTGGTTCTGGTGGTCTGGTGGTCTGGACCGTGTGGTTCTGGTGGTCTGGACCGTGTGGTTCTGGTGGTCTGGACCGTGTGGTTCTGGTGGTCTGGACCGTGTGGTTCTGGTGGTCTGGACCGTGTGGTTCTGGTGGTCTGGACCGTGTGGTTCTGGTGGTCTGGACCGTGTGGTTCTGGTGGTCTGGACCGTGTGGTTCTGGTGGTCTGGACCGTGTGGTTCTGGTGGTCTGGACTGTGTGGTTCTGGTGGTCTGGACCGTGTGGTTCTGGTGGTCTGGACCGTGTGGTTCTGGTGGTCTGGACCGTGTGGTTCTGGTGGTCTGGACCGTGTGGTTCTGGTGGTCTGGACCGTGTGGTTCTGGTGGTCTGGACCGTGTGGTTCTGGTGGTCTGGACCGTGTGGTTCTGGTGGTCTGGACCGTGTGGTTCTGGTGGTCTGGACCGTGTGGTTCTGGTGGTCTGGACCGTGTGGTTCTGGTGGTCTGGACCGTGTGGTTCTGGTGGTCTGGACCGTGTGGTTCTGGTGGTCTGGACCGTGTGGTTCTGGTGGTCTGGACCGTGTGGTTCTGGTGGTCTGGACCGTGTGGTTCTGGTGGTCTGGACCGTGTGGTTCTGGTGGTCTGGACCGTGTGGTTCTGGTGGTCTGGACCGTGTGGTTCTGGTGGTCTGGACCGTGTGGTTCTGGTGGTCTGGACTGTGTGGTTCTGGTGGTCTGGACCGTGTGGTTCTGGTAGTTTGATCTCATTAAAACACGAGTCAAACGTGAGGATCATCCAGTGTTTGTTTATTTTTGTTTACTACTTTGACTCTAAACATGTTTAAGAAATTCAAGTATTTGTCGGGAACACAAAAAAAATCTAAACAGAAACATCGAGACACCCGGGGACGCGTGCAGGACAGGAGGGTCCAGAACCCGGGCCGTCCCTCCAGAACCTGCTGCTAACCTGGAAGAGATTACTCAACCAGAGGGAGACGCTTTCAGAACTGTCCCCTGCAGACACCCAGCTGTCCCTCAGAGGACACGTCCAGGTGTGTCTGTAGACTGGGAGGATACGTCCAGGTGTGTCTGTAGACTGGGAGGACATGTCCAGGTGTGTTTATAGTGGAAGGACACGTCCAGGTGTGTCTGTAGACTGGGAGGATACGTCCAGGTGTGTCTGTAGACTGGGAGGACATGTCCAGGTGTGTTTATAGTGGAAGGACACGTCCAGGTGTGTCTGTAGACTGGGAGGATACGTCCAGGTGTGTCTGTAGACTGGGAGGACATGTCCAGGTGTGTTTATAGTGGAAGGACACGTCCAGGTGTCTTTAGACTGGGAGGACACGTCCAGGTGTGTCTGTAGACTGGGAGGACATGTCCAGGTGTGTCTGTAGACTGGGAGGACATGTTCAGGTGTGTTTATAGTGGAAGGACACATCCAGGTATCTTTATACTGGGAGGACATGTCCAAGTGTGTGTTTAGACTTATTTCTCAGAAACTCGTTAAAATGTCCAACAGTGTTTTGTCCCGTCACAATTAGAACAGTCAAGAAGTTTAAAGTGTCCAGTGTGAGGGACTTCTCCGATCACAGACGTCTCTGTCAGTCTGTCTTTAGGGGACAGTTCAGAATGTCTCTGTCAGTCTGTCTTTAGGGGACAGTTCAGAATGTCTCTGTCAGTCTGTCTTTAGGGGACAGTTCAGAATGTCTCTGTCAGTCTGTCTTTAGGGGACAGTTCAGAATGTCTCTGACAGTCTGTCTTTATGGAGCATCTCTTCAAGGATTCGGTGTGATTATGTTTGCATCAACAGGTTTGGTGTTTAGAATAAAATGGGTGAAGTTGTGAGTCATCGGGTGGGTTCACGTCGTCCCACACAGCCTCATGACTCCACAGAGTGTTCGCTCAACTAACTTTAATTAAAAAACACCAATCTGGAGTTTCAGTAGGAACGCAAGGATCTGACTTTACTTCTCCACCTTCCACAGCGTTTTGTTCTCGCCTGCTGCAGAGGCCCAAAACGTGTGCGTCTGTCAGTAGCGTTAGCAAAATATCTTCGTGATCCACTGAAAGGATTTTAATGACGCGCTCAGGAAATGATCAA
The DNA here is from genome assembly GCA_038048925.1 of Garcialebias charrua. NCBI lineage: Eukaryota > Metazoa > Chordata > Actinopteri > Cyprinodontiformes > Rivulidae > Garcialebias > Garcialebias charrua. The sequence goes on along the minus strand of JBBPBX010037284.1, from coordinate 13 downwards.
CTGATGAACTTTT
>JBBPBX010037283.1:7828-23922 GCA_038048925.1 Garcialebias charrua | reverse complement strand
CCTTTCTGCACACTTCCACTCACATAAAGGAGTCAATTTGTCAGAGATGTCAGGGGTGCTAACGAATAGCCAGCTTCGTGCCACATGCCGGTGTGTGCAAGCACATCTTTACCGTTGCAGTGACTTGGTGTGAAAGTGTGTGTGTGTGTGTCTGTGGTGCTGAAGAGTCAGCAACACGTGCACCATGTGGTGGTTTAGGAGATGGGTATGGACTCTGTAGTGTGTCTGTGTGTCTTTGTTCAACCTATGGAGTCGTTAAACGAGTTAATTTATACACGACAGCTTTGTGCTGGATCTGGCTCAACTTGTCTGTCTCTGTGTGTGTGCACGTGTGTGTGCACGTGTGTGTGTGTTAATGCTCCCCTTCATCTTGCATGAGGAGTGTGATGACCGGTCTGTTTGACAGGCGGTCCAGTCACAGTGGTTACCCGGTCGCTGCAGTGGCTGGGTCACACAAGTTAATTATTACCAGCGCTCGGCCATCACACTCTGCCAAGGACACACACACACACACACATGAACGCACACACTTGTGCAGTCAGATATAAACAGTGAAGCAAACACTCTGACAGCCTTTAATTAAAAACGCTAATTAATACAGAGACTAATATTAATATTAAATATGCAACGAACTGGACCCAGTTTTTATTTAATCACAAACACAGATAAAAAAAAAAACATCTCACGCAGGCGGCGTAATTCAGTTTTAAAAGTTTATCAGTACCGTATATTCCAGTCTATAAGTCTCACCTCTCTATAAGTCGCTTTGTCCAATTATTGGCAATAAATTGGAAAAATCCATAAACGTGTCGCACCTCTCTATAAGTCGCATCTATTATGCGTCACCGCTGACGCGTCTCGTATGTTACGCGTCACCGCTGACAACCCGAAATGTGGACCGGTGGTTAGCTCTGATGCAAATGGCTGCCACACGGAAGGACTTTAACAAGATTAACACGGTAAAAAACAATTATTTGTTTGCTGAAAATTATAGCAAAGATGTGTCTTAGCTGAACTTTTCCTTAATATATGAAAGCAATTGTCAAATCAGCTGGATTTAAAAAGTAGTTTCGCTACGAGCACCCGCATGGGTGGGACCATAGCATTTTCTTTAAAATTTAGCAAAATAAACGCTTAAAAAATATATTTCTTAGCTGACATTATAGCACAAGTGTTCCTGAGCTTAACCGTTTCTTAATAAATTCACGAAACGGTCAAATCTGCTGGATTTAAATTGTTTCGCTTTGACGTCTTCCAAACCGTCGCGTGCGCTACTAAAATAAATTATAAATAAATCGAATTTTAGCTAAAAAATCTCATACAGCTAACAGTTTGTAAATGTCCATCTAGTGATTACTTTCTGTAAGTTTGATCAAAATCTGTCCTGTAGTTCATGAGTTATTTACATAAATAGTACCCGTTTACGGTAAATACGGAGTTATAAGCTAACACGATCAACAAAGCTAAAACATCGAATTTTAGCTCAAACATCTCTTACAGCTAACAGTTTGTAAATGTCCACCTAGTAATTACTTTCTGTAAGTTTCAACAAAATCTGTCCTGTGCTTTAGTAGTTCATACCTCCAGAGCAGGAGGCCGGGTTGCGACAGAGTCAGTCCGACCAGAGGAGCCTGCCGTCGGAAACATGATGTGGGAACGGTCGGTGTACCCTAGCGGACAAAAGTGGTAATGCACCATTTTTTTGCCAAAATGAAAAACGGTCATATCTGAGCCAAAATGGTCTAAAAATATGGGGAAAAATCCATGATCATGTCGCACTGCTCAATAAGTCACAGGGCATGCAAATTAGGCAAAGTTGCGACTTATAGACCGGAAAATACGGTAACTTAGCTCTTTTCCTTTATCCTCACACCAGAAAATGTCAAACATTGATTTTACATTTTTGTATTTCAATTGAGATGTGTGTTTAAATAACAGAAGTGAGCTGTTGTGTTTAAATAAAAAAATTGGGACAAACTTTAATTAGTAAGAAAATGGTGGAAACGCCTCTTTATCATGTAAAAGTTGCTCCCTGCTGTAAGTAAACACAACGTTCTTGCTTAAAATGCAAACCTCTACTTGGGCAGTTGGACTATAAATATTTTGTCTTTTTTCATTTAACAAGAACATTTTATTTTGCTCATTAATTTTAGTTTTCTTGCTTTTTTAAATTAAAGCGTTTCAGGGTTAGTTTACACGCTCTCAGAATCCTCGCTGCTCTCATCAGATTTAAATTAAACGTGTTAAAACCAGCAGATATTTAAAGCTGAGCGTGAGACTTATGAGATATTTGTTTTGAGACTAAATAAATAAAAAACACTTTTTCTGCACGTGTGCATAACGAGCCGTCACCACCTTCAGTGTTATATTCACCTCTATTCTGCGCTCACTCCCTGGCTGACGTCCATATGGTTCTAGTTTTACTGAAGCGTCAGGTGACGAGAACGAGTCGTGTTCATGAACGCATCGCTCGCATCTCGATTACTGACCTGAAGATGAAGCAAAGTGAAACACAAAGAATTTGACAAAGCTTTACATGATTGGACCAGACGAAAATGTGACTCTAATTAGCTTTTTGCTGAAGAACTTGCTGAAAAACTGCTGAAATTAGCTTAAAAAACTTGCTGAAATGTAGCTGAAATGGAAGAACAAGCCTAAGTTAGCAGAAGAAAGCAAAAATAACTCCCATTTGCTAAATTAGGTTTAATAAACAGAAATTAGCACAAAATTAAGTTAAAATTGCTGAAAATTGGCTTTAAATGGCAAATGAAGTGTAAACTACCAGAAGGAAGTGGAAGGAGAATGAGCTGAAAAATGTAGAATTAGTCGAAAAGGCTAAAATCAGCATCAAAAGAGCTGAATAGTAGCTGCAATAACAGAAAAGGCTGAAATGCAGAAATAAGCTGAAAGGAGCAAAACAAGCTGAAATTAGTAAGAAGTTAATTAGGCTGAATGTAGCAGAAATTTACATGAAAATTTAGAATTGATCCGAAAACAGCTGGAATTTGCTAAAGATGCTAAAAAGTAACTGAAATTACAGAAAAGGTTGAAACTTGCAGAAATCAGCTGAAAGGAGCATAACAAGCTGAAATTAGCATGAAGAAGTTAATTAGGCTGAAAGTAGCAGAAATTAACATGAGAAACTAGAATTTATTAGAAAATAGCTGAAATTAGCTAAAAGGTTGCTGAAAAGGTAGAACAAGCTGAAATTAGCAGAAGAAAGCAGAAAGAACATGTTTGCCCAGTTAGGCTTAAAGAAGCAGAAATTAGCACAAAAATGTGGAAATGACCTGAGCAAAAAAGAAATTGGCAAAAGAACCGCTGAAAAGTAGCCAAAACAAAAGAAAAAGGGCTTAAATTAGCAGAAGGAAGTGGAGAGAGCACATATTTGCTGAATTAGGCTGAAAAAAGTTTGAATGCCACAAATGTTGAATTAGCCAAAATAAGCTAAAATAAGTTCAATTGTAGCTGAAATAGCAGAAAAAGCTTAAACTTGCAGAAATCAGCTGAAAGGAGCATAAATTAGCAGAAAGAAGTTAGAAGAAGCACAAAAATGTTGTAGTTAGCAGAAAGAATCTGAAAGCAGCACAAAACATCTCAAATTAGCTTAAAGTAGCTAAAAAATAATTTTGCAGAAGCTGAAATGTGAAAGGAGCAGTAAAAGGTTTTAAACAGATCTAAAGATCTGCAGGACGTAAAATGAGCTCAATCAATTTTCTATGTGAGAAAAATGGCAGAAAAGGCTAAATATATAAAAAAAGCTAAAGTTAGCGTCTGTTTCCAGAACGAGCTGAAAATTTTGATATATGATTTGCTGAAATGGCACAAAAATTGCGGAACGAAAAAGATGCAGAAAGACGTACTGAAGACAAATGGATCACAGCAGAGTGAATGCTTCACGAACATTCACACAACAAGATCATAAGAGCTGAAGCAGTCACATATGAACATGTGAGGATATGTTTGGTTTCAAGCGTGCAAAGACAACGAGCCACCAAAAAAAGAAAAAAAAAAAGATAACGAGCCACAAAAAATAAAATGAAGATAACTAGCCACAAAAAAAATAAAACGAGCCACAAAAAATAAAATAGACAACGAACCACAAAAAAAGATAAATAGCCACAAAAAAATACAACGAGCCACAAAAAATAAAATAAAGATAACTAGCCACAAAAAAGATAATGAGCCACAAAAAATAAAATAAAGATAACTAGCCACAAAAAAGATAATGAGCCACAAAAAATAAAATAAAGATAACTAGCCACAAAAAAGATAATGAGCCACAAAAAATAAAATAAAGATAACTAGCCACAAAAAAGATAATGAGCCACAAAAAATAAAATAAAGATAACTAGCCACAAAAAAGATAATGAGCCACAAAAAATAAAATAAAGATAACTAGCCACAAAAAAGATAATGAGCCACAAAAAATAAAATAAAGATAACTAGCCACAAAAAAGATAATGAGCCACAAAAAATAAAATAAAGATAACTAGCCACAAAAAAGATAATGAGCCACAAAAAATAAAATAAAGATAACTAGCCACAAAAAAGATAATGAGACACAAAAAATAAAATAAAGATAACTAGCCACAAAAAAGATAATGAGCCACAAAAAATAAAATAAAGATAACTAGCCACAAAAAAGATAATGAGCCACAAAAAATAAAATAAAGATAACTAGCCACAAAAAAGATAATGAGCCACAAAAAATAAAATAAAGATAACTAGCCACAAAAAAGATAATGAGCCACAAAAAATAAAATAAAGATAACTAGCCACAAAAAAGATAATGAGCCACAAAAAATAAAATAAAGATAACTAGCCACAAAAAAAGATAACGAGCAACAAAAAAAATAAAATAAAGATAACTAGCCACAAAAAAAAAGATAACGAGCAACACAAAAAAAAAGACGAGCCACACAAAAAAAAAAAAAGAAAAAAAAAGTTAACGAGCCACGCCCTTCAGAGCATCAGTTTGTGTTTGCCTTGATGGTTCATCGTCGGCCTTCTTTTCTGAGTGGAACCAGCTTCACCGTCTGACGCCCGGCGTTGCAACTGCACGTTAATCAAAGCTGCGCCCAAGTTTCCTTTAAACACTCATGAGTGGAAGCCTCACTGTGACGTGTAGTCACGGCTGCGAACACGCGTGTGCGGGTTCGAGTCTTGGCTGGCAGTTTTTGGGAGCAGAAGGCCAGCCATATGCGAGTAGGTGCGGTCGTCACGCAGATCCACTAACGCTGTTTGTTAGGGATGCCCCGCTGCTCGGGAGCTGTCTGAATCATATTATCAGGCAATTCCCCCCAAATGTGACCAGACTGGCGTTTTCACTTGATGGACCGGAGCGGAGCGGGAGCTTGAGGGGAAGCGGAATAAACGAGCGCAGTCGTGTTTCTGGCCACATCAGGCGTACCTCGTGTAGCTTTAAGCAGGCCCTGCCAGACGCCCAGGGGGGCGCAGCCCGACGGGTGAATCAGGAGGGAGGCGGGGGAAACAAGGGGGGAGTGCAGGTGAGGAACACGTTCAAAGGGCTGAATGTTTTGGCAGGTCCCTCCGCTTGGCACGGCGTGTGCACGGTGTATTTGTAGTGGGTGCTAAAGCAATCAGTTATAATGATGTAACACACGTGATGATACTTTGTTGTTCTGGACCAGGTGTAGACACCGTGCACACGCTCAAACAGCTCAACCTGATGGAAGCCTCTTGAAACCAGATCTTTACATTTTTACAATCCAAACGAACAAAAAAAGTTTAAACGTTTTAGAGGTCGGCTCACAATGAAGTGGTGTTTTGTGAAGATACAATACCGTAATTTCCGGACTATTGAGCGCAACTGAATATAAGCCACGCCCACTAAATAAATAACAAAATGTACACGTATAGGCCGCGCTTGAATATAAGCTGTGGGTGTCCACGTTGTAACATGAAATATTTACACAGAAAGATTGTTTGTTGTTTATTTTATTTTTAATTAAATACGTAGTAACATACACAAATATGTTCAGTAAATGTTTTATTTTTATTTTTGAGCAGTCCTTGTAACATGGCTGGTTCCAAAAAAAATCAACAAACAGTAGCCTATCAGGAAGTCATTGATCACTATCTTCACCTTCCTCCTGCACACTGAGCAGAGAGAAGCAATGATGCAGTGCTGCATAAATGAAGTTTCCCCCCTCCCTAGGGGCTTAATGGGGAGGGGAGAAGAGAACTGGGGGAGAAATAAACCGAGAACCTTCCTACTGACCTTTTACCTCAATGGTCAGATTTTCTTTTACCTATATACCGGTACTGTATTTATACAAGTACTGTAGTCTCATTGAGTCATGAGGACCCACCCCCCAAGAAAGACGTCATTGGGCAGCTATGTGAGCGCCCGGGTGTAACGAAGCTCAATGTTTTGACGACATGACACTCGTTAGCCCATTAAAAAAAATAAAAAAATCATAAATTAGCTGCAGCATTGTATAAGCTGTGGGGTTCAAAATGTGTTTAATAGTTAGGAGTCTGGGGTCTAAATGGCCGTTTTTGTATAATTTTGAATTTACCCTTATATTTTCACCATAAAAAATATTTAACTTGCCTTGTTTGGTATCATTATTTTCAGCACAACCTAAGCTTTATGATTTTACAGTGTTTGTTTCATTTTGACAAAATGCTTTATTACATTGGAGCAAAAAACCCACAAAAAAAACAAAATCCGAGTGGGAAAAATATTGATATTTTTACTATGAAATTCACAAAAATATTGAATGAACCATTTTTACAGCCTAAAATGAAATTTTCTTTGGTAAATTTTAAGAACTTGTGTATAAACTTAGTAAAAAAACGAATTAGTATACATATTTAATCCAAAACACTACTTGCAAAATCCAAAATGTCAACAGCGCACCGTTCTCCACCATCACCAAAACTCTCTCCCCAAGCTGCTGTTGCGATCTCAAATCAAAATGGCCGAAATGCTTTCTGATTGGTTGCTTCAGAAATGTGGTGGGTTGGAGGAAATCGGAAAAATGGGTTTTCATGTTGCATTCATTCACTTTTTGGTCATAAAACATCCACTGACTGCACTCCACATGCGTAAAATGCGCACTACACTATGGCGAAAATGATCGATCATATTTCTGGTTTTATTTGGAAGTATATATAAAACAAAATCAATATAAAAACACTACTTTTATAAAGTTTGAAGTCTCTGCTGTCCAGCAGAATTGAAATGAACACTTCGCATGCCGTCTTTTTTGTTTACAGTGGCCTTTTAAATGCCTGACATCATGCCTGCTCCAGAGCGGACATTGACTCCTAAGTAGCAGCTTATAGTCCGAAAATTACGGTAATTTATTATTTCAACTTTTTGTTCACACATAAACCTCTTTTAGAATCCCTGTACTTATATATTTGAAATGGGCTTAAAACACCACCCTTGTGTTTTTGTGTAGACAGTCAACTTTTTGAAAACGATACTGCCCAGGCTCACCTCTAACCTAAAGGTTGTGTCATTCTGTTGGGAGACTCACTGGTGACTCAAAATGGAAAGAAATGTTCGGGCTGGAGTGTTTGTGACCAGAGAGATGTGTGGCTGTATTTTATGTTGCCACGTTTCCATGGCTGCTTTCAAAACTGCATTCTTGGCAACGAGCAACATTTTATCGTCCACATTTGTGACTTGAGAGAAAAGTCATCGCATGGAGCTTTTGAACTTGTTCAAACACTGATTTTGGTTCATTTTTGGTGTTTATATACGAACGACGTTTGTAAAAATGGAGCATTGTGTTTACGAGGATATTTTCAGAAACGACAAACTAAACTGTTTTTTTAAAAGTCGTCTCCGTGTGGACAAGTAAGAGGCTCCGTTTATGCAAACTGAACTCCCATGCTTGCTGTGCTTCCTCCTGAGGGTATTTAGGGTTTTTGTTTTTTGTTTTACATGGGAGATGTTTTAATCATGTGTAGAACCCGACCGATATAGAAATGTTGGCTATCACTGATACCGATATTGGGAGGGGCAGGCTTATACAGATACCGTAACTATTATGGCTTTAACACTGTTTTAACACTTGAAGTCTAGAAACGGTATTCCTAACATGCTATGTAATGGCTATCTTCCACTATTCCCTTAACGTTATCGTGTGTTACAGAAAGATAAATTGTTCATTGTTCAGTCACGTTTGGTGATTAGTATTGATTGGAGTGGCTTTTTTTTTTTTTTCAAGTTCTAGTTGAAGGTTCTTGTCATTTCTAAAAGAGCTAAGTCTGGTCCTCTGGACATTCAAAAAAAATGTTGTTTTGTTTTGTTTTTTTGAATGTCCAGAGGACCACTCTTAGCTTTTTTCTATTTTTCTACCTGGATTATTGAGCATGTATCAGGGTTTCTTGTCATTTGCATCACAAAGGGGCCAGGATGGTGTAGTGGCAGAGAATCAGACTTATTATCCGAAGGACCCAGGTTCGAACCCCGGCCACGGCACACCATCTTGGGATGTCTATGAGTGCACATCCATTTTCTCAGCTCCCCGAGCGCGACTACGCTGCTCACTGCACCACCTGGTGGTGGTTGGGTTAAATGCAGAAGACCAATTTTGTCTGTCAAGTACTGTATATGGGAACATACACAGATGACAAATGTGACAAATTATTATTATTACTATTATGTGGTACATGCGGTGGAACGAAATTTTCGTTGCAAAGAAGTTAAGATTTAAAACAGTGCAGTTCACACAGAGATATTTTACCTCTACATTAGATTTATTGTTCTGAATAAAGTTTTACAAGCAAACAGCTTATGCTAAATGTTAGCTTGCTAACTTGAGAGGCATATAGCTAATGACGAACAGGTTGGAGGATTGAAAAACATTTATGATTGTTGATTTATTTCAATGTTACAGTAATAATAATAATAATAATGAATTCAATTTATAACACACTTTTCATTAATGAAAATCTCAAAGTGCTACAAGGTGCAACAGAATTAAATGTCAATAAAACAAGTAATAAAACAAGTAAAATCAATAACAGTATCAACTAAGATCAAAAGTAGAATCATGAGGAGGTAGAGTATGCTCGGTTGAAAAGAAAGGTCTTCAAGCCGCTCTTAAAGTCAACCACAGACTGTGGGGCTCTCAGACAGTCAGGAAGAGAGTTCCACAGGCGGGGGGCAGCCACACTGAAAGCCCGGTCTCCCATGGTCCTTAATTTGGTTCTCGGAATGTGAAGGAGATTACTGTTCTGTGACCGCAGCGACCGGGTGGATGAGTATGGAATAAGAATATCCTTCAGATAATCTGGTGAAGCTCCATGTAAGCATTGATGTGTAATGAGAGCAGTTTTGTACTGAATTCTGTAGGCAACAGGAAGCCAATGAAGGTTATGGAGAATGTTAAAATGTTACAGATCAGTTAAACTGAACTTACCATGCTTTGTTCAGCAAAATACCCTACACAGTATTGCTCCCTGCTTCCGCTGTGCTGAAAGTGAAACGTGAACGGCCATGACTTGAAAGTTGTCTTCATGTGCCCTCTGCTGGATACATTGTACTATTATGGCTTGTGCCAGCATTTTACGAGTGAAAATTAGAAGAGTTTATATTGGTGCATAATGAGACGATTATCACAGAAACCGGTACGTTCCAAATGCCTATACAGTATCGGCCTAAATCATTGGCCCTACCAATATATTGGCTGGGCTCTAATCATGGGCATGATTATAGGGCATGGGCAACACTTGCTCTTCTCAAGGGCGGGACGTCTCCTCTCGGTCTCCGCTTTGCTTTTGCTTTGTCTGTGAAACTGTCTGAGAGCCTCTCTTCTTCAAAATCTTCCGAATCATAACTATGAACTTCAATTTGGTCAGTTGGTCCCTCAACACAACTGATAACATTTCTTCAACAAGAAGACAAGCTGTAGGCGAGCCGATTTGCCCTGTTGGCATGCACACAGCTGGATATCTCATTGACTTGGAAGACTTGATGACGTGTCTATCTCCCCTGTCATCTGTGAATTTTAAGGACGCGTTTGGATTTGGCTGGTTCCTGGTCTATCAACACAAAGGGAAGACGTCGGCAGCAAATCTGGACCTGGTCAGGCTGCCTACCCTACATGATGGCTTGGTTCATGTCTCGAGAATCCAGACTTTTGGCTGAATGGATTAGATCTCGGGGATTTTCTGAGGCACATTCCAATTGGTGTGGTCATTTTAATTTGGACATTTTGGAAGCAAGTGGACGGACACAGACTGAAGGTAGATGTCATTAAAGTTCTGCCTGTTCCCAAAACAATCGTGTTTATCTGATATTCGGCTCCCCGACTGGCCTTGACAGGCCGTCTTCTCTCAACATGCCTGAGAAGTTTTTGTAAACCAGATACTTTCATCCCCTTTCCAAACCTGCTTCTGAGGAATTCCACGGACTTTTCAGAGGAGCACAGCTGAATAAACATTCTGTCATCATTTCAGGACTCTGGCCATCCTCGGCAGCTTCCCCTCCCATGAGTGTGCACAAATCTATGAGCTGGCTGCTCAACTGCCTTGGAGTCCTCCCCGCCCTCTGCGTGCTTTTGTGAAAGACTTTTTTTCATTATCACATTTTTGACCTTCAAACAGAGGTAAAAAATGTGTTAGGAATTTTTTTTGTCTCCAAACCCTATGTGTCATTTTTCACCACTTTTATTGTCTGTCCAACAGATCTCACTTGTAAATGAGTCTTCGAGGCTCAATGTGACTTATCGGTTAAAATAAAGGTTGAATGAATGACCAAGGATTAGACTCATCGTTGCATTTGTCATGCTGAAAAGTTGAACGAAACAACTTCTGTGTTTAAAGATGGTCTTTCTTGTCTACAAAACAGATCAGCTGACTACAGATTTAAAGCCTGAGACGCAACAGTGTTCAATTTAAACTAAAAAGCTCCTCGTACAAGGAAACGTTTTCCAATTACGCCTAAAAACCTCCTTTATATGTTGTTGTGTTTGAAGAACGGCAGTTTGAAGCAACAGGCAGAACTAAATGTAGCCAACACGACACAGTAGCTGTGAAAAACTCACAAGTTAAACCTTGTGCACTTTTCATGTAATTAAGGGCACAGATGGATTGATAAGAATAAACAGAAGTGTGGGCAGATGGGCTGAGTACACTGTTTACTAAACTATTCATCATCCAGTCCAATGAAAATCACATTTTCTCTATTCTTAAAGGCAAGGCCAGAATCGGCCTCTAATGGCAAATGAAATAACCCGTTTAGTTGTTTTTCTTGTTTATTGAAGCAGCTGCCTGCACAGAGGATGGCTCAAACGAGCGAGACATTTTCAGCTTTCGAGGAAAATGAGAAGTTTCCATCGTGGTGAACTCTGACCTGCAGGAGGCGTGTTTTAATAGCGTGAATCTTTACGAAGCATTCGTTCTATTGTGATCCATGTTTCTTCTGTACATATTTCTGCATCTTTGTCGTCCAGCGGTTTTTGTGCTATTTCAACACATTAAATAATCAAAACGTTCGGCTCTTTCAGGACGGTCCTGATATGACTTTTGGTACTGGTGCAACTTTAGCTTTTTGAAATATTTAGCCTTTTCTACCATTGTTTTTCCCATAAAACATGAGCTCATTTCACTGCTCCTTCTCACATTTTGTTCTGGTTCGCTTCTTTCAAGGTTCAAGGTTCTTTATTGGTCATTTGCATCACATGTGGTACACAAGGTGGATCGAAAATGTGTGCACATGGTCCCAGTTACATCCAACAACAGCAAACACAAGGATCTAAGATATAAACTAAGAAACACACTAAACACTAATAGTATAAAAACAATATGCCGAACAACAGCAGCATGAACATGAGTCTGAGCAGATGAGTACGAATGAACACAGCACCGTGAAATAAATCAGCAGCATGAGATAGCAGCATGGATAATCATCATAATCACGGATTTCAGCTTCGTTGTGCAAATTTAAAGGGGACCACACATGCAAAATTCACTTTTTAATGTTTTTTTTACTCAACTTTGGGTATTTACTTCATAAAAAAACAGTCCTTGTGCCAAAAAAATGCACCCAGTGGTTTATTTACTCTAAGTAGATTTATTTTACTGTGATAATTACGTTTCGTTTTAAAATACTCTCGCATGTGACGTCACAAGCGAGAGGACAACCCACCTCAAACCTGAGTCCAGCCCCTCAACTAGCAACCCCTGGTGCGGCTCAACCCACTTCAGTAAAATACACGTCACGGTTGCCGAGCAGTTTTGGAGCTGACCCGGCGGTCATTTATTTATTTATTCATTTATTTAGCCCCCGGGGGGGCCAGCCACGCAGCACATCTTGAGTAAAACCAGAATGTTTTATTACCTTGTTTGAACTCTGTCTCGTTGAAACTGTGCACACACACACTCTCGCGGGGCGACAGTCTGAAACGTACAAGCACCACTGATCGATATACTTTTCAGATTAGCAATTTATTTATTTTAAGAATACCTTTCACTTCATCAAAATCTAATCAAAACTCCAGCGTTCTAAAAGTAGGTGGTTGTATGTATTTCTTATACGATGAAGGACTGCTGTTGTTCAACTGCGCCTGTAGGTCAGCGAGTTAAATCACTGGTGTCGCACCCAAAGGACCGGGGTTCGCTTCCCGGCCACGGCATCTTTTTTTTTTTTTTGTTTCGGAGAGATCGGGCTGCAGTGAGCTGCTGGCTTTTGAGGACCGTGTGGGTCCGGTCAGAGGTTGCCTCATACGGATAAATTAACTGGAAACACTCGGTGAACTTTGCGTGTGTCTGGATTGGATGTGCAGCCGTGGATCAAAGCGCCGCATGCAACTAGCAGGAGCTACGCGGGCTGTTTGTTACCGAAGGAGGAGGAAGAGCTAATTTTAGCCTCGGATTCGGGAGGGCATGATAAAAGAAGCAGCTAATGGCGGCGCACACAAACAGCTTTCGGTAAGTTATCTTAAGCTAGCACTAACAGTAAGTCAAACGAGTAATAAAAAAGCTAATTTTAAAACAACAACAGATTTGAGATACTGGCAGTTACAGAGGGCGGAGACAGAGTTTTGACGGGCGTGGACTTCAGAGCTCATTATCATAAACAGGTCGTTTAGAACGGAAGTTAGAAATGGCAGAAAAAAGGGTATAATTTATTATCTAAGAATTATTTTGTGTATTAAATTGAATGAACGGGGTCTGGATAGCACACAGACATACCATAAAAATTAAAAAAACCCATATGAGGTCCCCTTTAAACTTTTTTTCATTTACTTTCAGCTGTTTTGTGATCCTTTCAGATTGTTTCTGCTAATTACAAAATTTCTGTGGTTCTTCTAACTTCTTTCTGCTAATTTCAGCTTATTATGCTCCTTTCAGCTGCAAGGTTCAGCTTTTTTTGCAATTTCAGCTACTATTTAGCTGTTTTTGTTTAATTTGAGCTTTTTCCAGCTAATTCCACAAGATTCATTTCAACTTTTTTTTTAGCCTAATCTAGCAAAAACTGGCTCTCTCCACTTCCTTCTGGTAATTTAAGTTTGTTTTTTGTTTTAGCAACTTTTCAACTGTTTTGCAAGTTTCTGCTTTTTTCAGATAATTTCCACTTCTTTGTGCTCATTTCTGCTTCATTCAGCCTAATTGGGTAAATGTTCTTTCTGCTTTCTTCTGCTAATTTAAGCTTGTTCTACCTGTTCAACTACATTTTTCTAATAGTTTGTTAATTTCAGCTGTTTTCTGATTAATTCAAGTTTTTTGTAGTAATTTCTGCTACTTTCAGTCCAACTTCTTTATGCCAATTTCAGCTTATGTATGCTCCTTTCAGCTTATTTATGCTAGTTTGTTATCCCAGTTACCATTTAGCTGTTTTATTCTAATTTTAGCATTTTCAGCTAACAGTATTTTTAGCTCATTTCAGCTCTTTCCTCTTCCTTCTGTTAGTTTAGCTACTTTTTCTTTTTTTAGCTAATTTCCTAATTTTTGTTGTAATTTCTGCTTATTTAAACCAAATTCAGCAAATATGTGTTCCATCTTCTTTCTTCTGGTAATTTCGGTTTGTTCTTTCATTTTAACAGCTGTTTTTCAGCTGTTTTGTGCTCTTTTCAGATTATTTCTGTTAATTTCAGCCTATTCTTTTCCTTTCAGCTACAAGCTTCAGCCTTTTATGATATCTCAGCTAAAATTGATCTGTTTTATGTTAATTTTAACTTTTTCAGCTACAAATGTATTTCCACATTAATGTACAGTACTGTATTTGCATTCATTTAAACTTTTTTCAGCCTAATTGAGCAAAAACTTGCTCTCTGCACTTGCTTCTGGTAATTTAAGCTGTTTTTTTTTTTTGTTTTTTTTTGTGCAACTTTTCAACTTTTGAATGTCCAGAGGACCAGACTTAGCTTTTTTAGATTTTTCTACCTGGATTATTGAGCATGCATCAGGGTAACTTTTCAACTGTTTTTGCAAGTTTCTGCTTTTTTCAGGTAATTTCCACTTCTTTGTGCTCATTTCTGCTTCTTTCAGCCTAATTGGGTAAACGTTCCTTCTGCTTTCAAAGTCAAAGTCAAAGTCAAAGTCAACTTTATTGTCAGATCTGCAATATGTACTGTACAGGACATACACAGGACCGAAATTGCGTTTCTCTCAGTCCCTCGGTGCAACAGTAAACATCTAAACATTGAAACACTGAAACATATAATAATAGACATAAGCATAAAATAGTAAAACTAACACTGTCCTGAGTTTTTGCATAGTGGTATAAGAGTATGAAAATTTACACCAACTCTAAAACTAAAACTAAAACATTAAACATTTAATGAACATAATACTGTCCTGAGTTTTTTCATAGTGGTATAAGAGTATGAAAATTTACACCAACTCTAAAACTAAAACTAAAACATTAAACATTTAATGAACATAATACTGTCCTGAGTTTTTGCATACTAGTATAAAAAAGAGTATAAAAAGTATAACTAAAATAAACTAAAGGTTTCTAGCATTGACATTTGCAAAGTGGCAAAGCAGCGTATGAGTTAATGTACACAGTATATGTATGAGGTAGTAGTTGATGTTGTTATAGAGGCAAAAAGTGGCATATGCAGTAAGGCACATTGGGCATCCCTAAATAAGACCGTTCAGAGCACACTGTATATGTATCAGCAGTGGTGTAGATATTAGAGTAGTGTAAATGTAAACAGTAGTAATTACATGTAAGCAGTAGTAATAAAAGTAAACAGTATTAATAAATGTAAACAGAGAATGTAAACAGTATTATGATTATAGGCAGTGATGTAATACAAACATTAGTGCAAGTATGAGAAGTAGTGCAAACTGTATGAGCACATGACCGAGAGTTTAGTGAATAACCCGTTTGATGACACAGAGTCCAGTGTTAAAATCTTTGTGTTGTGTGGTAATGTGTGAGAAAGTTTTAGTGTTAAGGCAGTTCAAATGGGAGGGGGGGCAGAGCAGGCAGAGTGTTTAGCATCCTGACTGCCTGATGAACAGAGCTGTCTCTCAGTCTGCTGGTTCGAGCCTGGAGACTCCTCAGTCTCCTCCCTGATGGCAGCAGTCTGAAGCAGCTGTGTAGTGGGTGTGTGGGATCACCTGCCATCTTCTTCTGCTAATTTAAGCTTGTTCTGTTCAGCTACTTTAAAAAATATATTTTTTGCTAATTTTAGCTGTTTTCTGATTAATTCAAGTATTTTTGTGGTATTTTCTTTATTAACTTCTTTATGCTAATTTCAGTTTGTTATGCTCTTTTCAGCTTATTTGTGCTAGTATGTTATTTAAGCTACTATTTAGCTGTTTTATGCAAATTTGAGCTTATGCTTTATTGATTTTTAAGCTAATTTCCTTATGTTGGTGTTAATTTCTGCTTATTTAAACCTGATACACAATGTGGTATTTCTGCCCTTTTCTGGTAATTTAGGCGTGTTCTTCCATTTCAGCTCAATTTCAGCTGTTTTTTTTCTTTTTGCAATAAACATTCTCGTAGGAAATGTAATGTTCTCTGGATTACTGAATGTAAGTGTGTCTAAAATATTAACCAAACCTCTGAGTTCCTGTTGAAATGAAGCAGATGCACCTCAGACCAGCAGACCAGTCAGGCTCAGTGACTCGTGGCTGACTCTGGTGTT